>PVJO010005587.1:67592-97115 GCA_004026905.1 Hystrix cristata | reverse complement strand
AAAAAAAAAAAAAAAAAAAAAAAAAAAAAAAAAAAAAAAAAAAAAAAAAAGACAGAGATAGGAGGGAAGCGACTGCCAGCCAAGCAATGCGAGCAGCCACCAGAAGCTGAGAGAGGAAAGGGACAGATCCTCCCCTCGAGCCCCAGGCAGGAGCACAGCCCAGCTTGCAGTGTGATTTTGGATTTCTGAACTCGAGAAGTCAGCCAGGATCAACATTTCTTATGTTGAGCGAAATTTACAAGATTGGCTGTGGCAGCCGTCAGAGACTAAACTGGTGGAGTCTCCAAACATTAGGCTCAGAAGTCTATGGAAGCGTCTCAGAAGTCTATGGAACTGTCTTTGGAAGTCTATGTGACATGGTTAGTGACCCCAGTCCTGTGGCTCCCCTAGTGATGGATGGAGGGGGCTGCATCTCTTCCGTCCTGTGCCCCAGCTGCCACCATCCCCCATCTTGGGATGTCTCTGCCCCTCGTCTTGGGACAGTTGACATTGAGCCTCTCAGCTGATCTTCAAATCCTTTTGCTCCAGTCTTTCCAGCAGTGCGCCTTCTTGTCCTCAGACAGGAGCTCGCTGTCTGTCTGTCCATCTCTGGTTCTCCTGATCCCTGTTCCCTGGATGGCAGTCCTAATGGACACCAGCAGGCTGGAGACAGGCGGCTGGGGTCTACATGAAAAGCAAGGAAAACTATGAGTTTTCTCCTTTTTTTTTCTTTTCTGGATCATCCACTACAGATAAGAGTCCATTAAGCTTATAGTTTTCTTGAAAGGTGAAAATTATGGTCTCAAAGATCTAGTTAATCATATAAACATAATCTGAGGCCTCATTCAAGGCAAATGCCATCAGCTTGAAGGTGTATTCTCTGCCCCCATCCCCACCCTCACCTCCACCTCCATCTCTGTCCTTCTCTCCCTCCCATCTGGAGCAGTAGACACCGATGTCCCCTAGGCCACCATGTAGGGAAGTGTGTAGGCCCCAGCACGTGGCCTGGCCCTTGGGTGACGATTAAGCACTTGAGCTGCTGCCTCTTTTTTTGTATGGATGAGCCCTGGCTGAGCCAAGATAAGAGCAGGGAGGGTCTCACAGGACCCCTCTGCCCCTCTAGCCCCCCCTCACTGCCCCCTCAAGTTCCTGGGTCTCTGTGACTCACTCCACACACATGCTGGATCCTCCACAAAGAGTGATCAGAATTTCACCCTTCAGAATTCAACTTAGACCCCTTTTTCCCCCAAACCCTCCCTGGGGACCTCCCAGACTTGGTCCTGGGCCAGGCAGAGGCCCAGTGGGAGCCAGGTAGGACACTGAAATTGAGCGACTTGATGAGAGGTGCCATTGTTTGGATGTTGAGAGTCTCCAAAGGCCTGGTCCCTTGGGTGGCACTACTGGGAAGTGATGGGACCTTTGGAAGGTGAGGTATAGTGGGAGGTCTTAGGCCCCTGGGGCACGCATCCTCCAGGGTACTGTGGGACCCTGGCCTGCGCTGTCTCTCTCTACTTCCTCCTCCCATGACATGTTATTCTCCTTAAGGCCCAGAGCAATGGGACCACTCACTCATGGACTGGAACCTGCAGAACCATGAGCCAAAATAAATCTTTTATCTTTACAAGTTAATTGCCTCCGGTATTTTATAACAGCAATTGGAACCTGACTAATACAAGGTCGGTGAAGTATGGCTGGGTTAGGGGAAGCATAGCCGGGTGGGTGGGCCTCCAAGACAATGGGGCTAAATTATGGTGGGAACTCTACATTCCTTGGCCTTAGAGGTGGGACAAATATGCTTCTCAGACGTGGCCAGAGTACCAGGGGACCCCTCCTGTGAAAATGGGCCATGTCACTAATTTCCTTGCTTCCACAGTATGGCAGGAAGCAGCATTCTAGGACTCCAAGCCTGGGTTAAAGGAGCCCTGTAGCTTCTGCCTGAACCTCTTGGACAAATAGCCCTTGGGGTGCTGTCTGGGCCCCCTGTGTCCATGCTATGAGAACCCCCAAGCCACACTCCCTGCCGCCAAGTGGCTGATGAACCTTCCCAGCTGAGTATCTAGCCAAAGACCAGCACCAAAAGCCAGCCAGGCCCTGCCCAGCAGCATCCTCCTACCCTCTAGCCCAGTTTCTGTTGGCAGGTACCTGAGAGCCCAGAGCTGGAACTGACCAGCAGCACCCACTACCCAGAGCCCAGCTCGGAGAAGCAACAGGAATCGCTGCTTCCAGCCTAGAGTTCAGGGTGTGACACTGAACCGGAACCCTCCTCACAGAGACTGGCGTCTGAGCCTCCTGACGCTCCTGCCTGAGCTGTGCCCTGGGCAGGTCTATCTTCCTCCTGGTGTCACATCCTCTCACTCTGTCTCTTGGTGTCCTTCCCCCATCTCTGCTGTCCCCATAGACAAGCTCAGAGTTATTCTCAAAGTAGGGCTCTTCCTGCAGGTCCCATGCAGGGACAAAGATGAGATAGCAGAGTGACAGCAGGAGACACTCTGCGCACACCATTCTCAGTCTGAGCAGCTGCCGAGAGAGCAAACCAAACCCCAGCTTCTCCTGAGCTCCACCCCAAGTCCCCACCCCAGAGGCATCTTGAACTGCGCAGGTGGGATCCCCACACATGCTCTATGGAGAGGTCTGGCACATCCCAGCCCTCCATGTCCCCCTCCAGCCAGATCTCGGTAAATTCACTACCACAGCAGCCTTCCCAGCTCCAACCCTCACCGTCCATCCTGCAGCAGGGAATGGCATTCAGAGGGAGCAGTGCTGTCCACTAGGATGTCCGGCTCCACATCTGCAAGAGAACCCGGATCTGAGTGCTGACCAGCCGCACTCAGTGGCCCAGCCAGCCTGTCAAACATCCCGGTTCCAGGCAGCCTAGCGTGAAAGATGAGCTGCATGTTTAGGGAGGTGGGTGGCCTCGAGCAGGTCTTCCAGATTAACCCCAGCCTTTGCTGCTCTGAGAAAACAAAGGGGGCCCTGGGGGACAGCTGAGCTAAGTGCAAGCCACGTGAGGGCCCCTTTGATTCCAGGTCCTCCCGGGTCGGCAGGAGGGAAGAGGAAGAAGCAGAATTCTTTCCGGCTCCAACCAGAGAGCAGAGGGGCAGGAGAGAAACAGAGGCCTCCTGGAACCCCTTTTGAATGTTTCTGGGGAGGAAGTTCCCAAAGTCCCTGCCTTGCTGGGCAATTACACTGGCTCTGGAATCTCCTACTTCCTAAGGTAGCAGGCAGCTTTGTCCACAATGCCCAGGATTGCAGCCTGGTTTCTTTGAGTCCTCTCAAACCACCCGTGCTCCCGGCTGCTGTGCATGGACCTCCCAGGACAGGCGACAAAGATCTGAGGCAAAGTCTCACTGGACTGCAGGTGCTCAAGATAGAACACTTCGCTTAGGCATCCAGTACAAAGTGGAAGCAGGAACACCCTGAGGGAGGCCAAGACGTTGCCTCTGCTCCAGCCAAGGCTGATTGAAGAATGTGGCCTTAGACGCTCAGCTCCATGGACCTGCCGCACAGACATGTCTCTTCCTTTTGTCCCACAGAGTCAAAGACTCTCTGCAGAGCAGGTGGATCCAGACACTGGAGGAGAACCTGGGCACAGCCTGCTGTGCTAGCTCCGCAGGTTGTGGGGAGCCTGCTGGCGAGGCTGCGGCGCCGTCTCCATAGAGACAGGCCCAGGGGAGAGAAGGCCTGGCCCAGCAGGCCCACGCAGAAACACCCAAGGAGAGCCAGAGGTTCTGGGGAGCTCGCACTCAGCTTGGTCAGTGTGAGGTGTCTTCCCACACTCTCTGGAGGGACAGAGTGCAGCAGTGGGCAGAATGTGACCTTGGGTACCCCAGTCAGAGCAAATGGCACCCCACGGCCCCAGGTTTTGCTCTGGAATGAACAGTGATAGCTCCCACCTCACAGAAATGCTGTAGGGGTTGAGACCCCAGGAGCACCCCTGAGTCTGAATAAAGGGACATTCCTGTGCCATCACCCTCCAGCACACAGCCATGTGCATGTTGCTGAGGAAATGCCCAGACTTCCTTTGGGTGGTGCTATCACGCAGCCAGGGAGCAGGTGAGCCGGGTCATGAGCAACCACATCACTGCCCCAAGTGCAGCCTCGAGTGCCCCAAAGACCATTTCTCCACCATTTCTACCAACCGCAATGTCTGAAGTCACGCTCACCCTCTGTGGGTGGCTGTGGACATAACCACAGGTGCCCATGAATGTCCCTGGAAAATGGGAGCCTTTGGGACATGCATGTTCATCGTGCAGAAGAAGCCAAATGGTTGCTGCGATTAAGCGAATTCCCTGTGCTAGTTAGCCTTCTGTCACTATAATGAAATACCCGAGTTAATCACTTTACAGAGAGGAAAGCTTTATTTTGGCTGGGTTCACAGTGACAAAGAAGCCCCACTGAGTTAGCAATCTCAGCCCCCATTGAGCAAGCATCCTGAAGGTAATCATGGGAACTGTTTGCAGTTGGAAAGTTCCAGAAGCTCCTATGCTGCCACCTGGGAATGGCACTGCCCAGTGCTCCCCCATGTGACCCGCCGGGCCTCTTTATGTCCAGGGCAATGATGAAGCTCTCTGGCTGCCAGGGGCTTAGAGTGCAATTCAAAGCTCAGTTATAAGTCCATGCTGGTCTCTACAGTGGATGTATGTGTGTTGCAGGCCTGGTTGTGCTTCTCTCATTCTAAGCATTCTTTACACCTGGTCTGTTAGTTCTGCAGCATCATAATAGCGTGGTGTGGATCCCTGGTCGGAGATGGGATGGAGATGAACATGCTACTTTTCATCTCCGTGGGGCGCTCACGATGACTGGATGTGAGCTGTGTGAGAGCCAGCTCCGGATCTGCACTGAGAAACCCAATCCTACACCTCCCCAAAGCATCCTGAGCATTTGCCCAATCGCAGCCCCTGCGGATAACTGGAAAGGCCCAAATCTCAGTCCAGACTTTGGGGCTACACACCTCAGCATTTCAAGCCTGGCACTGCCTCGTGACTAAGAGTGAGATGTTGAGCAAATCATGTCTATTGTCTCCTCAGCTATAGCTTTCTTCATCTGAGAAACAGGTGTAACATCACCTTACCTGACATCCAAGTGCAGAGATGAGCCGTGCACAGTGCCTGACAGGGCACCCATAATAATCCTGTGATTTCGCAGGACTGTGCATGTGGGGTTCAGCGGTTCACTAAAGAGCTCATCTCCGCCACTGTATATAACGTTCACACACTGCCCTGGAGGCAGAAGCTCTCCCCCAGGCAGATGGGGACACTGGGCCTCAGAGGGCCATTGTCAGCATAGCTGGAGCATCAGAGATGAATTTAAATTAGGAATCTGCCTCACCCCAAAGCCCAAGATGCAATGAAAAAAACTACGTGCTTAATTGCTAAGCTGTTTCTCCCGGTTATAACTGAAGTGCAACAAATGCCACTCTCTGTCACTGCCCAAGGGGGTCTGCAGGTGAGGACAGCTTGGGTCTCCCGAGGCCACAGCCAGACCTCCTTCCTCAGTACACACAGCCCAGGCAGGCAAGACGCCAGGCCTCTGTGGACCCACACCCTCCAGGAACTGGGCTTTGCCATTTTACACAAAGAGTCAGGGTCCTTGTCACTCACAATGGAGCCACCTGACTGGATGGCCCTTGTCCTAGCACAGACACCCTCCTCTCTGGGTGCCCCTGAGCTTCCCAGCCTCTGCCCACCCGGCCCTGGTGCTCTGGCTGGCTCACTTGGCAACCCAGGAGGCTCCCCAACCTGGGCCTGTCCAGGCGAGGCCAGCATCAGCCTCGCAGTTGGCTGATGCTCCTGACGGGGCTCCCCGAAGACCCAGACGCCATGTCACCTGGGTGCCATCTCAGGATCGTGTCTCTCAGGGCCCACAGAAAGTTGCCTGACAGTGGCCACAGGCGGGGTACAGGTAAGGGCGGAAGGGCTTTCTTGACCCTTGGCATCGGGAGGTCCCTGCTGTGCAGACAAGCCTTCTCTTTCCTCCCATGAATTCTGCTCTTCCTCAGCTTCTCACCATAGCACTAGTAAGCACCCTCATCTGGAAATTTGAAATCCGAAATGCTCTAAAATCTGAAATCAGCTGAGCACCAACATTATGCCACAAGTAGAAAGTTCCACACTACAAAACTTTGTCTCATACACAAAAAACTACTTAAAATATTGTATAAAATTACTTGCAGGCTATGCTGTATATAAGGCGTATAAATATATCCTGATGCACATGGGCTGATCGAAACGTGTGGTGTGTGTTTAAGTAAAATTGCTTATTGACACATTGCCATTAGTCTCCCTGAAAATACTACCCTTCTCTTAGAACAGCCTTATTCCATCATTCTTGCCACTTTCTGCAGCAGTTCTGGAAATCTTTTCCTGCCTTTACATGGTATGATCAAAAATAAGGTCAATGGGGCCTGGCAATGTAGCTCAGTGGTTACAGTGCTTGCTTAGCAAGCGCAAGGCCCTGAGTTTGATGCCCAGCAACACCAACAACAAAAAAATACGGTCAATGAAGCCGCCAACAGACAGGCAGACTTGTAAAAATACTACAGTGTGTTCTCATCTACTTTATTCACTGAATCTGGTACTGTGTGACTTGTGGCTCTTCCCCAAAGTCACAATGACCAAGGAAGGTCAACATTTTGAATTGATTCAGGGCACCGAGGCAGCCATGACAGTACAACTAAAGACACAAAAGAGGAGTTCCAGACCTGCTTCAGAAAGTGGTGTAAACAATTGGATAAACGTGTTCAAAGCTAGGGGGAATATTTTGAAGGGAATGAATGGGAATGTGTTCTTTACTGTAGTTAATATAAAAAAAAAGTAAACATTCACTGTATTTTGGGATCATATTGCATACATGCAAATATTCTCCAAATCCAAAACACTTCTGCCCCCAGACATTTCAGAGAAGAGATACTCAGGCTGTAATGGTTTATAGGTCTGCAACTCTTTAAGCACAGAATACACTTCCATGAGCTCTCCACCACCCTGGGAGAATGGCATCACCTCTTCTACTGTATGGAATACACTGACCTTGGGGAGGCCATGCGATAATCCCAGATCAGCGGGACTCTAGTGGCTCTCGCACCTGAGGACAAAGGAAGCTACCTGGGGACGGCCCTGTGGCTTCTCAAAGGGAGTTCTTCTTACTCCCAGGGTGAAGGAGGGCATGCACCACGCATGGGGTCAGGTTGGGGGGAAGCGCCCAGGCCAAGTGTGAATGAGACCTGTATAGCCTCCGGCTCCCTGGGTGACAGCCTCACCTGCCGCTTTCTCCTCCAGGTGGGAATAGTCATTGATGATGGGCGCTTGGCCCGAGAGACTCGCTGCTGAGTCTCAGAGGCAAAGTGTGGACGCATCTCTTCGTGCACCGAGTCTGAGTCCCGGCCCTCTGTCCCTCTCAGCCTTGAGTGGCCTTCGGTAAGCCTTGGCGCTTGTGAGCCTGAGTTCTTGCTGCAGAGCAGAGACGATGCAGGTGCTGTGGGATTCCAGGGGGCTGGTGCAGGGCACAAGCTCGCCATTCTGTGGGGCTCAACATGTCTTGCAGGAGGGGCTTCGCAGAAGGACCCCAGGGATGGCAGGCCCGCATCACTCTCCCAGCATACTCCAAGGCTGGTGGTTGGCAGGGAGGAGGCTGGCAGCAGGCTAGCCTGTGTGGACTCTTCATTGGAACCAGATGCCCCAGACCAAGTGTCCTTTCCATCCCCACTGGGCTCCTAGGACTCCATGAGACTCCTCCAGGACAAGGCAGGCCAGATGTGGTGGGAGCACAAAGGACCCTTGGGGGTGTGGCTGGAGCTGTTTTCCACTGCCCAGGGCTGTGTGGCCACCAAGGATGCTCCTCAGCTGCTCTGTGTCCTCATAAAGTGGAGATAATGATAGCACCCACCTCGTGAGGACTAAGCCATGAGGACTCGGTGGGATCATTGGGGTAAGCATTTAGAACACAACCTTCCGCGCTCCATTGCCGTGGGAGGACTTGGGCACCACACAACTGAGCAGGGTGGGGGAGCCAGGCCCAGCCAGCAGGCCCTGGGCCTCAGGCACAGAGCTCAGCGCAGCACTGTTCAGGGGCCAGGGGCAGAGGCCCAGCCACCGCACAGTGCCCGCGGCTGCAGCACAAGCCGGGCCCACGAGCCTCAGGAAGGCAGAATCCACAGCTCCCAGGATTATGTCCCCAGAAAGCAGAGCTCTGCAGTCTCAGAGGCAAACCCTTAAACAGGTGCGTTTTAGGACTCTGAGGTCAGGGAAAGCCTGGGGTCCACAACTCTCTGCTAGTCTTGCTTAACCACCCCAGCAGGGACTTGCACCCGTATGGGGCTGACCCTGGTGATGCAGACTAGGCCTGCCAGATCCACATCAGAACCCTGCTGTGCTGGGGAGGGGGTGGCACCCCTCTATGGGTCCCCTTCCCAAGTCCATTCTGCAGGCCTGCAGTAGGACATCTAGCTCCTCCTGCCCACAGGGACCCCTCTGTGCATGCGCACACAAACACACAAGTGCACATGTATGCATATACACATGCTACATACACATACAAATAGACACATGTGCACATATATGTACATAACCCCATGCACACACAGTTGCCACACATGCCACATGCACACAGATACATGTACACACATGCACATACTCATATATGTGTGCATATACCCACATGCAAAAAGATGCAATACGTGCACACATATTCCTCACGCACACATTCACAGGCACTACACAAGTACAGGGGGGTTCTGGAGCCCAGCCCCCAGCCCCTGGGGGGCTGCTACAGGGTCCTGATTGGTCCGTTCTGTTCAACCTGAGCTTGTTAGAGCCCGATGCGTCGCAAGGCCCCTTCCTCTCCAGCCGCATTCCCTGTGTTTGGAGCGAGGGACCAGGACATGTGTGGGCCCCAAAGTAGAGCTCTCATTTCTTGAAAACAGCCAGGCCTTGTCTACCAGGCTAAGGGAGCTCCTGGCCAAGGCAGGCTGATGACAGGCATGTCACCAACCCAGCCCAAACCACTCTGTTCACACGCAGCAGGAGAAGCTGTTGTTTTTGGCTTCAAGAACCTTCTGAGAAGCCAGGGTTGATCCGGGTCACATGGGGCCTTCAAGTGCCCATGTGCAGGCCCAGCGCAGTGGGAGAAGTGGGCGAGCACTGACCTGAGGTCACAGGGAGGGACAGGGAGCCAGGCCCAGCTGGGCCCCAGAGGTACCCTGGGCGGCTACACCTTGGCTGCTCTCAGAAGCAGGGGCCCAAGGGGGTGCAGAGCTGTCCTCTTCTCTTCCCTGAGGGTGCCGTGCAGCCTCAGGCTGGCCCCACAGTGAGTGGGCACAGCTCAGGCCCAGGCTCTGCCCCTGGCCCAGCCGGGCCCCAGTGCTGGGCAACTGCTCTTGTCCCTTTCATCCCATCCCCCACGGCCCACCACGATGGGGCAAGAGTGAGTTTCCATGAGCACCTCTTTCCTTTCCATAAGCTTCCATTCTAGGAGAAAAATAGAGGGCCTCAGCTGTTCCTTTAGGATCCTGCATCTATTCTGGAGCAAAAGCATTTGAAGAAAGAAAGCTTCCTGACTGCTGTGCACACATACATCTCTGGCAAGGCCCGTCAGCTGGCACATTAGGGGCCGGGGCAGGCCGAGTCTGTGTATCTAACATGCCCCCAAGCAACACCTGCGGGCTGTGCAGAACACCACAAGATCTCAAGAGTAGAGGTCATCTCCAGAGCCTGCGGTCCAGAAGGTCCTCTGTTCAGACCCTCAAAGCCAAAGTCTTCCTGGCGCTTCTGGTGGAGCCACCAGATGCTCACAGCCTGGCCACCACCTCGGAGTGGCAAGGTGCCTGAGGGAGGGGAGCTGTGTGGAAAGGGGGCTGGGCAAGAAGGGAGCCAATAGAGACCCAACATCTAAATCGTCAGAAAAGAAAAGGAGGCTGCAGAGGAAACACAGAAGGACCATGCACGGGGAGAAGCTGAGAGGGAAGTGTTGCTGTGATGCTTAAGCTTAATTACGGCAACTTGATTGGCTTGAGAGATGTCCAGGGGTCTGGTGAGCACAATTCTGGGTGCCTCTGGGTGGGTCATCAAGGCGTGAGCTCGGACATTATATTAGTTACCTTTCTAGAGTCAATGGTTTGCAAGAGAGCAGATTTAATACAGGACAAATACAAGTTACAATATTTACACGCAAGCCAAATGCAGGAAGAATGCTGAATGTCCATCTACGCACTGGAGACCCAAAAGATCCAGTCAAGGGCTGGGAGCCCACAACAATGTCCCATGTACATCGGTGTCTGCACTAAAAGGCTGAAGAAATCCATATCAGAACCAGGATATGATGCTTGCAGCAGCGATGGAGGCCAGAGCTCCCCAAAGTGAGCAGCGACCATCTTCCATGACATCAAGGGCCTGAGCTCCTTCTGTGAGGAGAACAGCCGAATTCCCTTCAGAAGAAGCAGCCGCAGCAGAGCTTCTCCTGGGAAACAGCTGGCAACTATCTTCTGTTCCTGTTCTCCTTTTTGCTGTGTTGGCAGCAATCCTCGGATGCATCTTCTATGCCCAAAACCACATCAACTCATTCCAGCTGGGTGTTCCTGCTCAAGTTGACTGTATCAGTCCACCACAGGTACTATATGTGGTCCCTTGCCCCTTCCTGTCTGGACTGTTCCCCTCCTCTGCTTCCTGGCTGCCATGGGTTGAGCGGCCTTGCTCCACCAACCCTTCCGCCATGATGTTCTGCCTTGGACACACTTGGCCATGGACTGGATCCCTGAAACTGTGAGTTAAATTGAACTTCTCCTCCTTTAAATTGGGAGTGTCAGGCATTGTGTCCCAGTGATGGGAAAACTGGCTAATATAGCGGCCATGGAAACCAAAGAAGATGCAGCCCGTAGACCCCAGCGCTGCAGAGAACCACAGTGGCTGAAGGTGGGAAGGCACTCTTTGGGGTGAGCTCAATCCAGGGTGCTGGCCCACTGGGCTGCAGTGGCTCCTGGGAGACCAGCGGGGAAGCCAGTGAGCATAGGTGGGGTGCGTATTGTGGGGGTTGGTGGTCGGGCTCTTTGTAAAGCTCACTTGGAGCACTGGCAACAAGAGGAAAAACAGCAAGGCTGGCACTTGCAACAAGGAAAGGGTGCACAGAAAGGGTGACAGGATCCCAAAAGGTCACCCAGAGGGTGAAGCACAGAAAGCAGTTGGGAAGGACATGGACATGGGGCTTGGGGCAGATAGCAGTGGACAGTCTGAGAGCAGAGTACCCAGTGCTCCCTACATGGCCACAGGGTGGGAGGTAAGGGGCTGGCCCAGCATGAATGAGAAGTGTGGCTTTCCAGTGGGGCTGGTGGGCACACACCAGTGGTCTGATTTTCTCCACCCGCACTAGACACCCAGACATCCCCAAGCAGAAGCCAGTACCTGGCTCAATCCATGGCGGGTGGATCCAGGAGGATGAATCTCCAGGAGAGTCAGCGGGAAGGCAGCTGCAGTGCTGGTTCACAAAATCTGAGCAGGAAAGGAACAGATGAAGACAGGAGGGAGCCACGGTGTGGGAGGGCCAAGGCTGGGCTTCCAGAGGACTGACAGACAGTTCCAGGGAAGTCATGGGGAAAGTGAAACAGTTAGCTCCAGGTAGTGGTTTAAGTGGGAGAGATTCAGTTAAGATCTTTAGAAGTGATCAGGCAGGGAACTGGTCCAGGATGGAGGATCTGCCACTCTCCAGGGACCCACCCATCCGTCACCCTACTCCCAGGGTGTGCACCACTGCCAGCTCTCCTCAGTACAGAATGCTGCGTGCAGATGAGCAGCAAGATGTGGGCAGCGACACCTGAGACCAGTCCGCATCCCCAGGAGAGACCCAAGCTGGTTCCCATGGCCAGGGCCAAGGCCCTGTGGTCTCTCAGAGACATGCCAGGGTGGCAGCCTTGCCTTCTTCGGCAGGGCTGTCTCTGAGGCTGGCACTGTCCACCCCCAGTGACCCAGCCATAGAGAGCTGCCAAGCACTTGGCAGGTGTGGGCTCGGATGCAAGGCTTTTGAGCAGCCATGCAGCTCAAAATGAAATAATGAAATGAGAGAGAAATAATGAAAATGCAACCCAGGCAAGTGAAGCTCCAGGAAGGGAGGGATTCCTGTACTTTTCTTTCTGTCTGGATCCTGATAATTCATGTCCCCTACACTGGTCTTAGGTCCCACTCAACTCTGGGCTATATGAGTGCTACATGAGCTATTTCATTTAATCTTCACACCTCTGAACTTACTTGCATGCATTTCTATGTGAACACTATTGTTCACCCAATTAACAACGTAGGTCAGGCCTCTGATACAGAAATAAGTTCACTGATTCGCCCTTTCTCATCTACATATACCCATTTCAGTGGGACAACTCGATATCCCCATGCCAAAGAATTAATTTGTGCCCTTATCTCCAACTGTGTACAAAAATTAATTTAAAATTGATCAGTGATTTCAATGACTTAGAACTCATAAATCATTAGAATAAAATAGGGGGTAAATCTTCATGATCTTAGTTTTGACAGAAGATTTTCATATATGACACTGAGAAAAATTAGATAAACTGATCATCACCAAAATCTAAAATTTCATGCAGAGAAGGATATCATCAGTACAGTAAAAAGACAACATGTGGAATGGGAGAAAATGCTTTCAAATCATGTATCTCATAGGTTCTAATGAGAGCCAGACTTTGTGAAGAATTCTTGCAATCCAACAATAAAAAGGCAACCCGATTTAAAAATGGGCAAAGTATCTGAATAGACATTTATCCAAAGAAGAGATACAAATACCCAACAAACAATGCTTAATGGGGTCGGTCTCTAGGGAGATACAAATGAAGACCACAGTGAGATACTGCCTCATGTTCACCTTAGAGCCAGCATCACAAACTCTGACAATAACAAGTGTCGGCAAAGACGTGAAGCGGGAACCTTCACACATGGTTCGTGGGAAGGCAAAGCGATACAGATGCTTTGAGCACAATCTGGCGGCTTCTCAAGAAATTAGACATGGAGTTACCACGTGATCCGCCGTTCCACTCGTAGGCATAAACCTAAGCGAAATGCAAACATCTGTCCCCACAAAATCTCACAGATGAGTGAGAATGAATAGCAGCATTATTCGTCATAGCCCAAAGGTGGAAACAACTCAGATATCCATCAAAGGATATATAGACAGATAAATGCTGGTTTTTCCATACAAGGGAATAACGCTCAGCTGCAGAAAGGAATGAAGTTTGGGGCCAGGCTCCAGCATGGTAAACTTTGAAAATAGAAGAGCTGAGTGCTACTACGCCAGGGAAAGAAGCCAGACAAAAGACCACATGCTGTATTCACATGGCCTCTTATCTAGGAGATGTCTGGAAAAGACAAATTCAGGAGTCAGAGAGCAGACTGGAGGTTTCTGGGGGATGAGAGGAGGGGAGATGAAGAGTAATCACTTAGCAAGTGTGGGGTGTGGGGCGGTGGAAAAACTTTAAAACCAGAGGGAGCTGGCAACTAAACATCACTGAATTTTGCATTTTAATATGACTAATTATATTAGGTGAATATCACTTAAATTCTTAAAAAATAAGTTGCAAGGAATGCTTTGAAGGAGAAGCAAGAACTTTTAAAGTCCATTGCGGGGATCAGTTATTCCCAGCACCCAGGCTCCCCCAAATTAAGAAGACCACTAATGAATGCACTGTGTCTATGCAAACAGGAAAATTTCAGACGTCTCAAAGGTATCCATTGAATACGGTCACTAAGTAAAACAAATGGGCCCGTGGGGGCGAGAGTAGGCAACAAAGGAGACAAATCTTCCCTGACTTCCAGTGACTTATTGCCCAGGAGGGACAGATGAGACCCAAACAGACCCACTGACCACTTCCTGTGGTTCTGCAAGTGGATCTGGGCTTCAGGAGAAGGTGCTTGGTGACTTTGACCAATGTGAATGACCCTGCCTGGGGCAGCAGCAGAGCCCCCAGGGTGCGGCAAGAGGGCCAGACTCTTTCCACCTCTTCTTACACTCAGGGACCAGGCACCAGTGGGGAAACCTGGCTCCCCGTCTTCCTGCTGTGTTGGCTGCAGTGACACAGTCGGCTTCTCTGAGCTGGCGTTCACTGCTGCAAAGGAGGCTAAAAGTGCCCTGTCCCCGGACGGCTGTGGGGACAGGATGGGACACTGTGTCCCCCAGAGGCAAACGGTACTTGGGACAGAGAGACTAGAGGGTGGCCCCAGCTCAAGGAGGCTGGGAAGGTGGCAGGTGGCCCATGTGGGAGCACACAGACATCATCACCCCTGTCCCCTGGGACGTCCTGGGCAGGGAGAGGTGTCTGTTTTTGTTTGTCCTGTGGAGCTGCACAACTTGTCCTTTTAGGGTCCTCCTGCTCCCAGCTAAGCAGAGGACACTGTCCAGGGACCAGGCGGCTGCACTGTCTTGCAGGCCTTCCGCCCAGGGGCCTCCCGGTGCCCCAGACAGCCAAGCTGGGGCTGTGGGCGGCGTGGAGAGCGGCTGCGTACAGAAAGGGGATGTGAGCTATGTCTGGAAGGGGCGCCACAGACTGTGTCCCCATCTGGAGCTCCAGACAGGCCCTGTTCACTCTGCCAGAGCCTGGGCACCCTGTACCCGTCACCGAGGTGGCCACCTTCGCCTCTAAAGGTGCTGCAGCCCAGGGCGGGGCAGGAGGAGGGGACAGAAAGCCAGGATGGCAGAGGGACATCCCTCACGCCCTTCTCCCCATGCCATGCTGCTCCTCTCAAAAACAGACACAGGTCTCTCCTCCTCCTGCTGTTTCACACTCAGGATCATCTTATGGAGCTGGAGGTGAGGAGCAGAAAGCCTTGCTAAGGCTTCATCTAACTCTTCTCTTGACCCTGAGGCCAGAAAGGAGAAAGGAGCCAGAAACAAAGTTAAGATCAGAACTCAGTGCTTTGTCAGCCGGCCATTGCAGATTCATCGACACACATGTTGTGGCCTCCACAGCCAGGAGAAATAAGGAGCGCTGGGAGGGGCGCCATGGTTTCAGGATGGCGCGATGACAAAGAGGAGCCAAGTCAGGAGAATGCTCACCCTAGTGGCAGAGAGGACCCAGGCCCTGTGTGACGTCCCCATGTGTCCTCTGCATGCCGTGAGTCAGGCGCGGGGGTGGGAAACTGGCGATTGGACCCTGGAGTGCAGCTGCTGTGGGCCTCTCTGCAGAGGAGCTGCTCCGTGGCGACCCCCGAGTCCTCCTCACCTGGGAAGAGGCGGCCAGCAGCCCAGGACCACAGTGAGGGTTTAAGAGCAGCCCCAAAGGCTGTGCTGAGCCGTCTTGTCAGCCAGCCTCACGGGGGAGTGGAAGCCAGGCTGCATCCTGTGGCAGACAGAGCCATTCTATGGCCACGGCCATTCCCCGGCCCTTTCCTCCCCAACTCCTACTTCTACAGGGTTCCCAAGGTGGCCGAATCCCTGCCACACCTTGGAATGCAAAAATGCATCATGTGGCAGACACCCCGCACTTCCTGGGCCTAGCGAGCCCAGCCAGCTGGTTGGCTTCCTCCGCAGTGGTCCCCACGCAGCCAGGGACACTGCAACCAGCGGCTCCATCCAGCAGCAACCCCTCCCTAGTAGGACTCCAGCCAGCCACACTTTGAGATCCGGCTCTGTGATGGACAGATGCGACAGCTTTGTTTTCTCCAGCCCCTTTGATTTGTGACTCCCCTTTGTGGCTTGTGGGGGATGCTTAGACCCTGCTGTTTCTGGGCTCTAGCGTCCACTTGGCTGGATGGCAGGGCTGGCTGCTGCGAGTGGCTGACAACAGCAGGCCTGGGCGAGCTGAGCAGCCCGGGCCGGCTTCCAGGCCCTGTGGGGCTGCCTGGGTGGTCGCAGGAGAATTATAAGTGTCTGAGCAGAGCCAGTGTGAATGGCAGATCACAAACCTCAGCGCTGGACAAGGGCCGCCCTGCTGTGCCTGGGCCCCAGCCCAGAGCTCTCCGAGGTACCTTTGCAGGCTCAGGGGTGGACCCCAGAGATGGCTCCCTCCCTGCACTCAGAAGCAATCAGGCTTGGGAAAGAGCGCTGGGGACCTGGGAGGGCTTGGCTAGCCAGAAAGACACAGGCCCAGTCAGACTGACCAGCTCTGTGCAACCTCGCTCCTGTGCATGACTTCGAGGTAGGCAGTGTTTTAGAGGAGGAAGAGCACTGGAGTGGAAGGGAACTGGGTTCAAAGCCCAGTCCTGATCCTGGCTGGTGCTAAGACCCTGGACTACTTCTTTAACCTCTAATCCCTCATCTGTAAACTGGAATCACAAGAGGCATGATCAAAAATTACAATGAATGTTTAAATTTTTTTTAAAAGCTTTACAGTAAAGGACACAGTGCCATTAATCTCCCCTCAGAAACCTCCCCCTTGCTTTGAACACATTGATCCCATTATTCTTGACACTTTTTGAAGCAGTTCTGTTAGTCCTCTTTTGTGAGTATCTTTACTTGCCCAATATCGTGGCTGCCTCAATGTCCTGAATTGAAAAGGTTAACATTTCGTGGTCATTTTGACTTTGGGGAAGCACATGGTACCAGATTTGGTGAGTAATATGGACACACCATGATGTTTTGATGAGCATGCATTTCTGTTAGATGGCAGCAATGTTCAACATATTTTTGATCACAACAAACACTCACGAAAGAAGACTTCCAGAAATGCTTCAGAAAGTGGCAAGAACAATGGGAGAAGTGCATTCAAAGCAGGGGAAATATGTTGAGGGAGAGTCACAGCAATGTGCTTTTCACTGTAATGCATCTTTTTAAATTTAAATATTTGTCATATATTTTGATCACTCCTTGTACCTATATTTGGGGTTTGGAAAGGTTTTAGTGAGCCGTAACACGGAGACATGTGCCTGGCATTGCATCTGCTGAGTAAATGTTGCCACGCTCACTCACACATGCACACACAAACACACTGCTGACTCCCAGCTCTGCAAACACAACAGCCCTCAGCTTGAATTGTTACTGGAAGGCTCACAGTTACAGGTGTTACTTCTAGCTGGACAGTAAGCTACCAGGGGTCAGAGCATCCTGCAGGAGAGGATAGTGTAGCCCCCAAATCAAGATGCCAAAAGGAAGAGGGGACAGTTGGTAACCAAGGAGCCTTGTGGATCAGCACGCCAGGCTCTTGCTCGAGTTCCAAGGTCTCCACCGCGTGGCCCCCTCCAGATAGCAGAGATGGTACAAGAGCCTACTGCTGATGCAAATGCTGGGCTGGAAGAGACCTGAGGTGTCGCCTGTCCCAGCCCTGTGCTGCACCGGATGTCCCTGCCAGTGGCTGGAGCATCTTTCTGAGGGCCCCACTGGGGCGGGTGCTGACTCTCCTTTGGGCAGATCACAGTGCTAGCAGCAATTAATCTGCTTCCTGTTCCCCAAGATGAGTGGATGACACGCATGGAGTCTCCCCATCCCCAGGACAGACTCAAACCACCCACCCACCTCTTCCAAAGCCATTGGCAAGGGACAACACGTCACCTTCCTGCTGTCAGCCAAGGCTCTGGGGTCCTTTGGGCTGCCCCGGGCTGCCCCTCCTCCAAGTTCTGGCTCTCTCTGACCCTGCCTAGACGTGGGTTCACTCAGTGTCTGGGAGCCTCCTCTTTACCCCCAACCGTGGCTCTTTGATCCTGTGGCTCTCTGTGTCTCCAACAGAATCCAGGGGCAATCACAGTCACTGTTGGCTTGTAAAGTGCTTGGAGCTCGGAGAGAAAAGGTGTCAGACGTGTGTGAAATGTTATTCCTGGCACACACCAGAGAATGGAATGGAAAATCACCAGGAGACAGTGTGAACACAAAGGAAGCCATGTGTCAGCTAAGGGTACAGGAAGAGGGGTCTTCCCCCTGCAGCTGGGCACACCCCAGGCCAGCCAGAGGGGCTGCAGGGCAGCCAGGCACAGGAACGGGATCCTCTGCTCTCCCACATCAACTACTCAGAGCAGCAGCGCCTGCAACCTAAACACTGACTCTCCTCGCAGGTGTCCAGAGTCCCAGCAGCCAGGAACACCAGAAGCAAAGATTTCCAGACAGCAGGGTCACAGGCCTGAACCCCGGCAACCCCGGGAAGAACCGCCCCATCTCTCCAGCTGGAGTGTGCTAGGCAGCTGGAGCCAGGCAGCACATAAGACCCGAAGACCGGGAAGAGACAGGCTGAGGACCTGAGGACTCAGACTCAGGAAAGAGTCCTCTGGGAAGAAGTTATCTTCTTAGATGTTATACAATTCCCTGCTCCCGAAATCACCATCAATAAATGAACCAAAAGATAAAGTCAAGGAGATATACCAGAACATGGGGCAGAGAGACAAGACGAAACTTCTGGTTCGAATGACGCATAAAGCCAGGTGCAGTGGCACAAGCTTGTAATCCTAGTAGCTCAGGAGGTTGAGGCAGGAGGATTGCAAGTTTAAGGTCAGACTGAGCAACTTGGCAAGACCTGTCTCAAAGTTTTAAAAAGGCACAGGAGGTGGAGAGCACACTGGGGATGTAGCTCAGTGTTTAAGACATGCATCTCATAAACAAAATTTGTTGGAATCCTATAGTTAGAAGTAGAATTCCAAAACTGGGTGGGATTTGCTAGAACCAAAATCACAAAGGGAGATTTTAACACACCTCGTTCCTGAATGGGAAGACCTAATATAATAATACCCAATCCTCTCCCAGTGAATTCAAATACCAGCTTACTGTTCTTGACTCTGGACAGCTAAAGCTTGTATGTAAACAATTACAGGCACCCACCAAGGACTCTGAGTCTGAAGCCACCACTGCCAAAATCAGAGGACAGTTTAGAATTTGCTCTAGCATCGATGATGAGGGGAGTGACGGGGTGGTGGGGTGTGGTGGATTTAATGTGGTCAGCTTGCGCCAGAACGCCCAGCTGGACTGAGTTGGTGTGATTCTGGGTGTAGAGGATCCACTTGAGGATTGTTGCTGACACAACATAAAGCAGAGTGGGAGCGGAAGCTAGTCGGCGGGCTGTTTCCCAGGAGAAGCTCTGCTGCGGCTGGTTCTCCTGAGGGGAACTCGGCTGTTCTCATCGAGGAAGGAGCTTGGGGCCTTGCTGTCGTCAAGGATGGCTGCTGTTGCTTCAGAGGAGCTCTGGTTGTCATCTCTGCTGCGAACATCGTATCCTGGTTCCAGTGAAGATTTTTTCAGCCATCATCTGCAGACACGGACGTACATGGGACAGTGCTGTGGGCTCCCAGCCCTTGATGGGATCTTTTGGGTCTCCAAAAGATGGACATTCGGCACTTCCTGCATTTGGCTTGTGGGTGAATACTGTAACTTATAAATGTCCTGTATTAAATCTGCTCTCTTATAAACCTTTCACTCTAGAAAATCTAACTAAGACGTGGGGTGATGGAGGGAAGTGGCGAACCAATAGGGGTGGGAGGTGTCAGGCAATGGTGGCAGGTGATGGTAGTAGAAGACATGGCAGCCAGCATGACGATGGGACGCAACATCCAGCATCCAGACAGTGGTGACAGGGCAGCAGAATCAAGAAAACTGGCTGTTGTCACCAGATGCTGTGACGATGACGGCAGCAGGCCAGACTGTCCCCAGAGCATGATCTGGCCATGTTCCTGCTCTCCAGGCTCCCTGTTGCCTGGCCTTTTTCCCGACACTGCGTCCCTGCACTGTGACATCCACTGTCCATCTCAGCAGCCTCCGTTTGCCCGGGCTGAGTAAAGGTGTCTCTACAGCTTGCAACCAAGATCGCTGACTGGCACAAAGAGCTTTCCACTCTCCACTAAAAGCAGGCTTTTGAAAGCAAGGCAGGAATCCAGAAATACTATTTTGAAAGTAAGAGACTAATTGAACCACAACATTTAAGCCCACCCAGCAGAAAAAGGGGGAAAGGGTGAGTATCAAGGGGGACATCACAGTGAAGCAGGAAGGCTGGTGGCACATGATGCCGTGAGATTTAGCAGAGAGATGCCATCTCTGCCCTTCAGGACACGGAAATGACACCTAATTCTCGAGGTGAGAAAGGACCAGAAACAGACAATACAGAAAACATCATGGGCCTGGAAACAGAGGGCTTCCTCCCAGGACCCCAAAATGCTATTTCTTAGTATTTACCCTATGGCAATGCTCCCACAAAAGAACAAAGATTTTAATTATTGAGGATTATTTACAAGAAATGCAAACTGCAGACAATCGGAATATCATTATAAGGAAATGGCATTGCTTCCAAAACAATCAAAATGAGGAACCAAACAAAATATGGGAAACTCAGGAGAAAGTAAAAAGTGCTAAATTTAACACTTTTTAACTAACAGAGAAAGACACAATAGCTTATTCTTTGGTGAAAAAAATTTCAACCACTCTATGACGTAATGCAATTTCTCCTAATTTTTTTTTAAATTGCAAGGAAGTGTCTGCTTTTCAATTTTGTTTTGTACACCTCTGTAACAAGTAATATTGTATAGCCAAGATGTTTTATTTTTGAAATTTCTGCACAAGACTAAAAGTATAAAGGAATTTGGCGTCAACAGGAACATCTCTGCAGGGATAAATCAGCACCAGTGTTTCACAGTCGCCACGAATCTCTGCAGCCCAGCAGGGAGCGAGGCTGGGTGTGGGCCGGGCGTCCGCTTTGGACGTCAGCCTGACCTTCTGTGCCGCATTGTAGAGAAGCTGAATGGTGCATGCCTGTAGCAGGATCAGATGGAACTCCTGCATCTCTGGAGGCTTCCTCAGGTCTGTGCTGCTGAGCATTTCTGTCACCAGAAGGCTCCTGAGACGGGCAGGAGTCCAGCTCCAACAGGAGGAGACCTGGACCATGGAGCCTTCCATCCATGGTGGGAGTTGGCCAGGCAAGGATCAGGGGACAGAGGGAGCTGGCTCGTCCAGGAGCTGCATTCCAGAGAAACAATGCCCGGCCGCTCCTCCTGGGGAGTCAGCCTGCCCCTCAATAAAACCTGCAGGAGAATTACTTCCGGGCATCGAGTACCAACCTAGTGAAGGGCCCATCCTTCCTCAACTCGGGTGCTCACACAAAGCAAAGGGAAGGGAAATCCCTACAGGAAGCGGAGGGATGTGGTGGGATGTGGCTGCAGTAGTCATGAGGTGGGTGCAGGTTCAGAGGGTGCCCGTGACTGTGTGCGGGCAGAGTCACTTCTCCACACCTTGCTTCCCTTGCCTACAGAGCGGCCATGGTGCTGTTGCCTTCGCAGGACTTTTCTCCACATTTGACAAAACGGTGCATTCATTTCCCGGGTGACCATAACCAGAGGGCCACACACTGTGGACCTGAGCAGCAGAAATGCACTCTGTCAGAGTTCTGGAGGCCGGAAGTTTGAAATTAATGTGTCACCAGGGTCAATCCCTCTGGGGACAGCAAAGGAGACTGTCCCAGACCCCTCCCGTGACTGCACTGTCTTTGCCCTTATCTTCGCATATTGTGCTCTTGTGTGTGTGTGTGTGTGTGCGTGTGTGTGTGTACATGCAGATTTCCCCTCGTTGTAAGGACATTTGTCATATTGAATTTGGGGTGTTCCCTAGCTTCCTCATCTTAACTAATGACATGTGCAAATCCCTGTTTCCAAATAAGGCCCCATCTGGGGTCCCAGGGGTTAGGACTTCAACATAAGGATTGAGGACTGTGGTTGGATGGACACAATCCAACCAACATGTTAGGTTTGGATCTAATTCTCATCTATGTGGAAGGTGATTGGATCATGGGACACTACAGTCCCCTGAGGAGTTCAGTGGCTGACTGTGCTGATAGGAGGTGGGGCCTGGTTGGAGGTGGTCACTGGGGTATGACCTGGAAGGCTGTTTTCTTGTCCCCAGCTCCTCCATTCCCTCTCTGCTTCCTGGCTGCCATGAGGTGAGCATCTTTACCTCTACCATACCCCTCCACCATCTTGTTTCTGCCTTGGAGCTGGCCAACCATGAACTGAAACTATGAACCAAAATAAAACCCTCCTCCTTTAAATTGTGGGTATTAGGTATTTGGTCCCAGCCATAGGGAAGTAGCTAAGACACCATAATACGTGGCATATATAGAGTGACCGGCATATCACAGCTCCCCAGTGAATATTCTGTTCACAAAGTTCCTAATGCTCCTGTCCACCATGGCCCACCGCTCAGCCAAACACCTCACTGACTCCTGGTTGGCTGAGACACTCACCCACCTCTCCCCTCGCCCCATCTCACGGCTGTGCTGTGAGTCCCCAGAGCTGGGACCTATCACTCCTTCCCTGCCCACATCCAGCAGGGAGTGGTCTCCAGGCAGGGATTGAAGGGTGCAGGAAGGAGGGAACCAAATCTTCAGTGAAGAGCTCCTCAGAGTTTGCTTAGTCTAGTTGCTCCTTTGGTTCCCATTTTTAGGCCTGATAGATGCTGTTTGGCACCCACTGCCCCCTGTCACCTTTGGCCAGGTTCACAAGTGGTGGTGTGTGACACAGCATGGTTCTTCCTGCCACCTTCAAACCCAGCACGTCCCACAGCTGCAGACCAGGATGAAGCCTAGTAGTCCATGCTGGAGCCAGAGCAATGTGACTGAGTCTCCCTGCACACGGGCTTCTTTCTAATTAACCAGTCCACGGCCCCAAGGGAGGGAGAGCCTAAGGAATACCCCTCAGGCACCCTCCTTTGCCCCTTCCTCCCTCCCCACGCCCTGAGGGTGTGCCCTGCCCCCTCCAGACATCTTCAGCCTCCCGTCAGCCCCCCATCCCTCTGAGACCAGCAAGTGACAATCATCCGTCACACACACTTCTCGCTTCCTCATCGCGCCACACCTGACACACACACCCTTCTGACTCTGCCCCAGACAGGGCTGGCCTGAGTGGCTCTGGTGGCTGATGGCTGGTGTCAAGAGGGAGACCTTGGTGTGAGAAACTGAAAGTGTAAATAAAGACTAAAATGTATTATATTGGGAAAGGGAAGAAAATGTCCAAATGGGAAAGGGAACAAGGGAGGGGGAGTGGAACAGAGGGACAAGAGAAATAAGACATGGAAGGAAAAAATGGAAACAAAGCTTTTGTAAATAGGGAGGGAGGAGAGGGCAAAGGGAGGGGAGGAGAATGGGAAAAAAAGAAGCAACAAGATATGTCATGGACAGGTACAAATCCCCAATGATGAATGTTATCACTATGTACTTATAAAATGTACCATTAAAAAGAGCAAGACCTCAGGAACCCATCAGATAGAAACCACAATGACACAGATTGGGACAAAAGGGAAGCTTCTTCAGGGCCTGCCCGGCTACCCCACTCTGAGGACCCTGTCACAGCACAGCAACCCGGGCTTTTTTCCAGCGGACTCCGGCATCGCGGCCAGCCAAGCCACCAGCCACTTGGCACAGATGATGCCCCAAAGCCACTGAAAAGGACACTGAAAACAAGCAAGGTAGAGTAGGGCTTGTGCTCTCTCGGCTCCCCAAGGAAACCACCCCGCAGTGGGCAGCCATGCTCAGAAAGCAGAGAAGGGACCCCTGCTGCAGGAGCCTGAGGCAAAGCCTCGTTTTGTTTTCCCGAGTGACTCGGATCATGTCACGGAACCTCAGCGCCTCTGTGTCTCTCTGTCAAAGCTCAAGTAAGGACCAAGGCTGAAGAGCTGTGAGTCTGCACTCTGCAGGGGCATCCCATAGTACACTAGCCTCACAGGAGTCCCAAGGTGTCCTCAGAGGTACCCTGGGGACACAGTGCATCCCTAAGCTCATGAGAAATTCCCTGTCCTGCATTTATTCAGTGACACACGGCCTGCGGGCTTGTGTCTCCTCCCCATTGCAACCTCCAACATGATGGTGGATGGGGACCTGGGGCTGAGTGGAGTGACGAGGGCTGGGTGACCTAATGAAGCTGGAGCCTCGTGGCAAGATCAGTGTCCTTGGAAGAAAAGACACCAGAGCGTCCTTGTCTGCTGTCCACTGGCCAGGAAGAACCCGACCTTGCTGGCACCTTGGTCTCAGACTCCCATGCAGACTGTGAGAGATAAATTCCTGCTCTTTAAACCAGCTTGTCGATGGCAATTTTGTTCTGACAACCCCAGCTGACTAGTACAGTCTAGTTCGGTCACACTTACTACTTATTACGAAGTCATTGGCTATTTTTCAGCATATACTGCAAACATACACTAATAAAAATAAAAGTTTAAAAAAGTATCAGAAGCCCTTTAATCTTGTCACTTGGATATGTGCATTTACCTGGCTTTACCATCTAACAAACTATAATACTTTAAAATATATTTTTAATTAAAAAGCATTATGAAAAAAACCCAATTCTCTTGAAAGAATATCTAAGAGAGAAACCATAATGGCTATTTTTATATTTTGTCACGTATGTGTTTTGAGCCCATGCACTGTGGCTAGTCCACATGAATGTGTAAATTACACAACGTCTTCCAAAAACAACAAGAAAAAGAATGTAAAATTAATAATTTTTATATTGATTACATGTTGAAATGCTAATATTTTGAGTCCACTGAGTTAAATAACACACATCAGTGAAATTAATGTCACCTGGGTTTTTCTTGTTTAATGTGGCTATGAGAAAATATAAAATTACATATCTGGCTTCTATTCGTGGCTGGACTTCTGTTTCTATTGGACAGCGCCAGGCTGGAGTCTGAAGTAAAGTGTGGGCTTTTGAGTCAAAGGGCTCTGCATTCCAATCCAAACTCTGTCATTACCAGCTTTGTCAACAAAGGGCAAAAGAGCCAACCTTCCGTGACCCCCTGCTTTCCCGTAGATGACATGGCGGGTGAGAACGCGTCTCCCAGTGCCGAGGTGAAGAAGGGGTGGAATCGGGTCCACAGGAGTTGGTTACCCAATAGAAACTCCATAAATGTTCGCTTCCAACTCCCTGGCTGGTAGGAAAAGAAAACCTCGCTGTCAACACACTTTTAATCAGCGCCAGCTGCGGGGCTGGTGGCTTTGAGAAGATGACGCTCAGAGGGAGAGGCGGCAGATAGCACAGAGCGTCCTGTCCTCAGTGCCATTCAGCTTGAGAAGCCCATCGCTGGCAGGGGACAGCTTCTCTGAATCTATCTGCTTATATTCCTGTAACCCTCATTCTGAAATGTGGGTTGCAGCCTTAATCAGCAGAGAGCTATGCTGGTCAATACTGTTGCTGCACATTTATAAGCAAGTCCCACTGCACACAGCCTGATCTACCCCATCCTGCCCACCGCGCACACAAGCTTAGCAGCTCCCTGTGGGTGGCCACATCTCCCAGCTTGCAGGCATCACTGTGCTGGGAGGGCAGCACCAGGGTCTGCATGTTAGCAAACTCCAATGAGATCCCAGAGGCCCCTCAGTCAGAGACCAGCAGTCACGCAGAGCCAGCCTTCTCTGAAGAATTGAGAGGAGATGCAAACAGGGCACATTGCATATCGTTGTTTCTTGTTGTTCGTTTGTTTTGTGGTGCTGGGAATTGAACCCACAACCCCGTACGTAACAGGCCAGCACTCTACCACTGAGTCACACTCATCACAGTGAAACCGCACCCTTCTTGGAGAGAAGGATAGTGACTTGGCTCAGCTGCCTAGGCATTCGTATTGCAGGTCTAGGGGTTTACCCCCTGCCAGCTGGGGCTGCCCACAGCCGGGTCTACCTGCAGCTCAGTGCCACAGGTAGAGCCCAGAGGCACAGGGCATCCAGACTGCGGGGCCCAGTGGCTCTCTGTGGGTGGGAAGATGGGGCAGTCTGAAGACCTGCTCAGCACTGCACACACATTCTCAGAAGGGAGGAGGAAAGAGGCTCGTCCTAGGGAAGGGTAGCAGGAGGACCCAGGACTCAGGGGAACAAGTAGTGGCTGTATCTAATTCTGCCCCAGAAGTCTTTGACCCTTACATGCTGTGCACAGAAGAAAGTTGTAGTCTCACTGTGTGGGCTGCTGTGGGTAGGAGAGGGGGCACTGGGTAGAGTTTCTAGGCCAGAGATGGCTTCTCATAGGCAAGCGGGCATTATTTTCCCTAGGCTCTTCCCATGCCTACAGAAAACCAAAAGGAAAGCAGCCGGGCAGAGTGCTCCGCCAAAGCAGCAAGCCATCTGGTCAGGCTGTAGGCTCTGCACTCCTGCTGCCTCAGTCAGCTGTCATTTGTGCTGTGGCATGGAGACCTTTGTCAAGCAAAGACCTCCAGATCCACAGTGGTAGGCTCCCCAGAGGACCTGCCTCCTCCCCGTCCACCATGCCATTGGGGTGGGCACCCCTTGGCCACATGGGCATGTTTTGGTTTCACAACATGCTTCTCTCCTGATCACTGTCCCCGCCTCTCATAGGATTGACTTTTGAAGCCCTGCTCAGCCTCTGGTGACCTCAGACTCCTGGCTTCTCCATCAGCACAGGGACTCCCGCGTCAGCCTCTCTCCAGGCCCCAGAGACGAAGAAAAGATAAAGCCATAAGCAGAAGATGGAGTACTGGAGTGGGAGTAGGGGAGGACCAGATCAGAGGAAGAATATCCAGTGCCCCGCTGGACCCTGGGCTGGGGCGGAGACTGTGCCACCTCTGCCCAGACGCAGTCATTTGTGCCAGCTGTGGCAGGCCCGGATGAGACCAGCCCCAGGGATGGGCTCCCATTTGGACATGGTGGGAGGGGCTCTCATGTTGCTCAGTTGCTGCTGGCTTTGGGAATTGAGAAAAAGTGAGTCACACTCAGACCTCTGAACCCACGACCCCAGGCTGGACTTCGTAGAGACAGGAAAGCACTCTTGTTAGTCACTCTGTTCCTATTGGACACGCCAGGCACCAAAGGCCACCCGTGGGACAGCATCGCAAGATTTTGCTGGGGTGGGAACCAGAAGCACCAGCTGCTAGTTTGGATGGTCCAAGCCTAGGGAAGCGGCCTCTGCCTAGAATTTTCCACAGGGGCCACGGCAGCCTTCAGCCAGAGAGGATTGGAAGAAGAAAGGAGAAGAAGAGAAGGAGGCCATGGACACCATGGTCACGGCCATGCTAAAGGCTGGTCTCAGATGAGGGGTCTGGGTTTGTGTAGAGGACACTTTCTGTCTACCTCTGGATGCAAGAAAATAGGATCCTAAAATTGGCCTTTCCCACAGGAAGTCAAGAACCTAAAATCACATGTACTCTTTGATATAATAGCTCTGTTCTGTACTGATGCTGAAGAAGTGCTCCTAGGTTTTTAAAGGTATTCAAAAGGGTCACTTCATTATTCCGTATAATACTCCAAGCTTAATATAGTCTAATTAACCAACAATGAAGGATTGACCAACTAACCCCGAGCATGTCCTCAGCCACTACAGAGTGGAGTATGTAGGACAAATTCATCACCAAATGGTAATCTATATATGCCTTTTAGTGAGCTATAAAATCCTGACATGAAAGTGTATGGTTGTGTAATCACAGCTGTGTAAAAAGACAAACACATCCACAGGAAAAGTCAAGGATGGGATGATATCGAAATAGAAGTTATCTTTGTGTGATGTGAATAAGGATTATATTTTCTTTTCCTTTTGGTGTTTTCCAAACTGCCTCTGATGAATGGCCATATCTGGTGATTATTCTGATGTTTTATGAAGTAACGCAGGCAGAGTGCAAATCGGCGCTTTCCCACACCTCTGTGAGTGGCCCTCCCTGCAGGAGGCTTCCGAGTTGATGGGACTCCACAGACTCTGAAGACCCGTCATCCTCAGCGAGCTGCCTGCAGATGAAGGAGCTGGGTCCCAGCTGCAGCCGCTGGCCAGAGCTTCTCCTTGCCCACCTCACAGCAGCCCCCATAAAGCCCCAAAGAATATGGACCATTCTCTGGGAGACCAAGTTTCCCCATGTCACTATGGGGGGACGAAGTCCACCCTTCTGAGCACCCTGTGTCAGAGCCCATGGGAGATGGACCCAAAGAGTAGAATGACTGTGACCATGACCATGTGTCTCCTTAGTCCTGAGTGGTCATTGCTGAAAAGGCGCTAGTGACCTGGAAGATGGCAGAGGGTCATCCAGGCCAGGGTCTCCTTCCTGTCCCCTGATTCTCAGCTGTCTCTCGTCTCACATGGACAGTCGCAGAATGAACGGTTTCCCCATTCTTCCCCGGGTCTGCCCCCAAGACAGATAGATGCGATTGCCACATGCGTTCCATTTCTGACCGCAGGGTCCCTGATGTCCCATGAGCCAGAGCAAAGAGATGACTCATGAGTGTCAGCACTTGGCACGTGTCTCTGCTCCTCATTGCCCCTGTTGTTTTCCTGTTATCCACCAAAGAGGATGTTTTTGTCCTTCTGTTGTGTGTGCTTCCGGACCCCACAGGCTGGTGCCGAGACACCATCCTGTCCCAGAAAAAATATCTGTCTCAAGAGACTACAAACCATCAACGAAATAATTAGCTACACACCCTCCTGCTGGGTCCACTTGAGGGCAGATACATGAGCTCAAGTATTCTAAATGGACAGCTGAAGACTTTGACAGAGGCTAGACACCCTTCAGTCAGGGATCATTAGACCTCGCCCTTCTCACAGACAGGGAAACTGAGGCTTGAAAGAGGGTAAATGGTTGGCCCAAATTCATGGCAGAGCCAGGACAAGATCTAAGGTGCATTATATGATGAAAATTCTGGTGCCCTAAAGAACACCTTTCCCTTGCATGCACCCTGCAGGAAATGACCAAGGGAATGTGAACATTTGGGACTCCACACTTCCCTTCTTCCTGGAGGTGAAGTCTTTCTGAACTCCACAGGCTCTCAAGGTCCCAAAGAACTCCCACCTCCTATCTGCAAACTCTCAACAGCTGCCAGCCTGCTGATGAGCCCATTCCACATCACCCCATGACACATAAAGGGAAGGGGCTCTCTGGAACCCCAGCCTCATGATGCATAGATCGTGGGTGCGCTTGTGCACAGAGAGACACTGACCCCTCTGTCTGAACCTCCAAGTGGTTCCCAAGTTGAGACACGGAATCCGGAATCTGCCCCCATCTCTGGAGAGCAGCGGCAAAGCGCAGCCCAGACAAAACCTCACCGGAGTCCAGCCTGCTTTGCACGCTCAGGTGGACTGTGTGACTGTTGAATGGAACTAATCTCCCCCATGCAGTGCTGACGCTGGGTCACACATTCTCTCAGCGAAAGAAAAGTGGCGTTCTTCACAATTTCACGGATAAGTTCTCAACACAGATCTTAGCAACCTCAACACACAATATTTTCTTAAATTGTGAACTTTCACTTTTTTTACTTACAGTAAGCATTTTGGCTTCTCTCTGGCAAATCCAAATTGCCAGCATCATGACATGTTAAGTAAAATAGAGGTACTTGATTCTTCTGGGAAGATACCCAGCAGAGGAATAGCCGGGTCAAATGGAACCTCTAGTTGTAGTTTTCTGAGGAATCTCCACACTGATTTCCACAGTGGTTGGACCAGTCTACATTCCCACCAACAGTGCAGGAGGGTTCCTTTTTCCCCGCATCCCCGCCAGCACTTATTATTGGTTGATTTCTTGATAATAGCTATTCTTTCTGGAGTGAGATGGTATCTTAGTGTTGTTTTGATCTGCATCTCTCGAATGACCAATGATGTTGAACATTTTTTCATATATTTATTTGCCATTTTTATTTCTTCATCTGAGAAATGTTTATTCATTTCAGATGCCCATTTTTGGATAGGGTCTTTA
>PVJO010005587.1:0-67492 GCA_004026905.1 Hystrix cristata | reverse complement strand
CATCGAATTGTTTCTCTGATATGAGAAACCATAAATGTAAATAAGGACAAAGGGGTAGAATAGATATTTTGTAAGAGAGATAGTATTCAAAAGAGAGAACTAGATAGGGAAAAGGGGGATAAAGAAGGTAGTTAAAAGAAAAGTAAGATGAAAAGAGAAAAAATGGTAAAGTATAGCTACACTTGTTGCAAATAGGGAGGGGTGAGTGAATGCAAGGGAGGGGAGGGGAAGGGGGGGAAGAGGGGGGAAAACCAAGGTGTATCATGTACAGGTACAAAATAACCATGTTGATGATTATGATCATTATGTATACAATGTACCAATACATGTTCTTGGTAAAAATAATAAAAAAATTTTAAAAAAAATAGAGGTACTTGGATGTCAAGGCTGCAATATTGCTATAACAGATAATCTGATAACTGAGATGGCTAGCAAGTGATAGGTGGGTAGCATACACTGTGTGGATACGCTGGACAAATAGATGACTCACATCCCAGAAGGGATGAAGAGGGATTGCACAAGATTTCATTTCGCTACTCAGAATGGTGCCTAATTTAAAATTTAGGAATTATTTATTTCTAGAATTTTCCATTTACTATTTTGGACCTCACTTGGCTGTGGGTAACTAAAACCTCAGAATGAGAAGCCGTGTGTGCATGGGAGTGAGGCGGTGCTGTGCTGCTATATTTTCCACTAAAATACCATATGGATCATGTCCTCATGCTAAAAATTCACTTGTGAGCCCCCTGGTGGTCAAACTTCCACCCCCTCCCCAACTCCCTAAGAACTACTGACTTTTACCATCTCTTACCATTTTAGCCTGTTGTAGAATTCACATGAGTGGAATCTTTTGGGTCTAATTTGTGTTACTTAGACTCTAATTTCTGCTACTCATCCGTGTTGTTATGTAAGTAAATAATTTGTTCTTTTTAATTTCTGAATTATACTCCACTGTATGGCTGTACCACAATTTGTTAATCCATTTATTTGCCAAAGGACATTTTCTATTGATCATGAATAAAGCTGCTGCCAACATCCACAGGCCTTTTTGTGAAAGGAAGTTTTTAGTCCCCTTGGGTAAATACCTCGGAGCGGAACTGCAGGATGATATAATAACTGGATGTTTAAATTAAAAGAAATTGCCAGACTATTTAACAAACTGTACCATCAATAATGAACTAGACGCCTACTGCTCCTCACCCTCACCAAAATGGGACATTGTCCATTAATTGGGTTTTTCAGCATTAGCCATTCTGACAGATGTGTAGTACTATCTCGTGTGGCTTTTATTTGCATTTCTATAATGACTAATTATGTTGAGCGTTTTTCGTGTGCTTATTACCCATCCGCATATCTTCTGTAAAGCATCTGTTCAGATATTTTGCTAAGTTTTAACTTGGTTGATTGTTTTCTTGTTGACTTTTAAGAGTTCCTTGCATTTTTATAACACAAATTACCAGATACAAATTTACAAATATTTTTACCCAATCTCCTATTTTCCATCTCTTTTTTTTTCTAGAAATTTTATAGTTCCAAGTTTTTCCTATAAATCAAAAACCACTTTTACGTTTATTTTTGGACATGGGATGAGATGTTGGTCAAAGTTCCTGTTTTGTGCAATTGTACATACAATTATCAATCACCCTTTTCTCGAAGGATTAAGCTTCCTCTACTGAATTGTCTTTATACCTTTTTGGAATCAGTTCTCTATGTACACGTGGGTCTTTTTCTAAGCTCTTTATTTTGTTCCTTTAGTCTATTTGTCTGTCCTGACACACACACCACGCTGTTTTCACTACTGCAGCTTCGTAAATTCTGAAAGCAGTATGTCTCAGTTCCTCAGACTTGTTCCTCTCTTTCAGAGTTGTTGGATTTTTCTAGATCCTTTGCATTCCCATTTCAATTTTAGAATCAGCTTGCCATTTTTTCCAAAGCATAATCCTATTACACTTTTATGGGCACTGCATTTAATCTACATTTCAACTTGAGAGAACTGACATTTTAATATTGCGTTTTCTGAGCCATGAACACAGTATACTGTTCCATTTCTTGAGATTTTAATGTTCTAGTCCTGACTTTTCCCTTCTCTATTAGATCAATCCCCGGGTACTGCATGCTTTTTGATGCTGTTAAGAATGGTGCTGTTTAGCCACATATTTTCTGATTTTTGTGAGTACATAGAAATACAATTGAAATCCTTTATATTGAGCTGGCATTCACAATCTTGCTACACTTACCTACTATTTGTAGCAATTTTTTAAATTTACTTTTAACTGACAAAAAATTGCATATGCTTATGATATACATGTGGTTTTATTTTGAAATATGCACATATTGTGGAATGTCTAAATTGAGTTAATTAGAACATGAATTGCTTCACATACTTTTTGTGATGAGAACACTTAAAATCCATTCTCTTAGCAATTTTCAAATTAAAATACATCATTATTAACTCTAGTCATCATCTTATAAGATCATCTGAACTTATTCCTCCCATCTTACTCCTGGTTTTTTATAGACACTCTTCTGTTTAAAAGTGTGTTACTTATTTTGACACTTTCACCCTTCAATATAATTGAATAACTATTTTGATGAATTCATAAGAAATAATCCTTCCAAGCTGGCTATGATGGCTTACACCTGTAATCCCAGCACCCTGGAAGAAAGAGGCAGGAAAATCACAGGTTGGAGCCGAGTCTGGCTAAGTTAGTGAGACCCTGTCTCAAAAACAAAATAGAAAAAGAGCTGGAGATGTAGCTCAGTACAAAGGCCCTGGGTTCAAGCCCTAGTACCACACCCAAAAGAAAAATCCGTACAGAAGTTTAATTGGAATTTCACTGGACTTACAGGAGACTGACATTAATTTGATGTTAACTCTTTCCATGGATGGATTTCTTCTTATTTTAGGACCTTTTAATAGAGGTAAGCGTATTGCCACCAAGCAGGGTGTAATACTTAACTTTATGTGGCAGCTGGACTTGGCTAAGGGATCCCCAGATCACAGTTCAAACACTAGCTCTCAGTGTGTCTGTGAGGCTCTTTCCAGCACTGTGGTTGGCCTGGTCCAACCCACTGTGGCCCCAAACCGACCCAAAGGCTGAGGAAGGGCAAATTCACTCTTCCAGCTGGAGCTGGGAGATCTATCTTCCCTGCCTCCAGGTGCACGTGCTCGCATCCATGGTGGGGGGTTCAGACCGGGCCTTACATCACGGCACCCTCAATCTCAAGCCTGAATGACCCACTGGCTCCTCTGGGTCTCCAGCCTACATGGGTAGATGTGGGACTTCTCAGTTTCTGTGATCACTGAGCCAATTTCTACAATTAATCTACATGTCTGTTTATCTATCTATCATCTATTATCATCTATCTGTCTATCTATCCATTTGATCTCCTGACCATGGGAGACAATTCCTTTAATTCATCTACAGCCCCTTTCATTTATATATCTATTTATCTATCTATCCATCCATCATTTATCTATCATCATCTACCTGCCTATCTATCTAATCTTCTGCTTCAGTTTCTGACTAATATTAGTTTAATTCATAAGTCTTTTACTATGAATTATATCTGATTTTCTGCATTTTTCTAATGATGTGAATCCAACCTCACTACCAATTTTCTTGTGAGTTCTTAGAGTCTCAGTTTTCTTTTGTTTCATTCTGGGCTTCCTCCTGGTCAGCTCTTCAATTTGAGTGAATGGCCAAGGACCCCTGGGCATCTGAGGAAGGCCTGACATGGGGGAGACAGATACCAAATCAAACTTCCGAAAGACTATCACCAAGATTCTCAGAGAGGCTGCATAAAAAATGTACTAAAGTATAAAAATGAAGCAATAAAAAATTAGAAATAAAGATAAATAGTAGCTAATTATTTAAAAGAAAACCGAGTGACATTTGAAGTTACAGTTTAAGAAACTCTCCAGTAGTGGGAGGTGTAGCTCATTGGTACAGCATTGCCCAGCATGCAAGAGACCCTGAGTTTTATCCTCAGCACCAGGAAAGGAAAGAAAAAGAGAGGAGAGCCGGTCAGGGGAGGGGCAGGGCAAGGCAGGGCAAAGGTAGGATTCAAGAAGGCAAGAAGACGGGAACAAAGGAAGGAAGGAAGGAAGGGAGGGAGGGAGAGAAAGAAAGTCCCAGAAAGCTAAAAAAAAAAAAAAAAAAAAGAAAAGCAAAGAGATGGAAAATGCGAGAGAAGAGTAAGAAATAAGAAATTATGGGGAGAAATCCAGAAGGTCTAAAGAAAACTAGTAGAAATTCCAGAAAGACGGAAAAGAGAAAAATAGAGCAAGAATGCGTATTATGCAGAAAAAAAAAAGTTCAAGGGCATACCAGCCTAAAAATTCAAAACACAGAGAATTAAAAAGAAGACTTTGAAATGTTCCTGAGTGAGAAATTAAGACAAGAAGAGAAGAAACTGGAAATAGGAAGAACATGTTCAAATAGGAAGAGGAACAAGGGAGACGAGTAGGGGAAGGGAAGAAAGGGGAAAAGGATTAAAAAAACAAAGAATAGAAGGAAAAAATGGAAACGAATCTTCTGTAAAGAGGGAAGGGGGAAAGGGTTGAAGAGGGGAGGAGAATGGGGCAAAAGTAAAAATTGTTATGTACAGGTACAAATTCCCTATTATGAATGTGTGACCTGTGTATGGCAAATACACACTGATAAAAATTTTCTTAAAAAAAATAAACCAGAAAGACAAGGAGACCTACCAGACACGGCACTTCTTAGCAGGATGTCTGGGAGCCAGGAGAGCCACGGCAGTTATCTGTGCTTTGAGAAAGAAGCCCAAGAAGAAATGTATCAAACAGGGCTGGAGGGCCTTGGAGGGGAGGTGAGGTCCACAGAGGGCAGCCAGGCGGGCAGTGCGGGCCAGGTCCAGACCTGGCCGGGGGGCTCTGATGGAAGCAGCCTTCAGGGCCTCACCTGACTTAAGAGAAGCGCACTGCAGAAGATTTACATGGCCAAAGGATGCATCCAGAAGACCAGAACTTGCTCAGCTCATGCCTCTTTTCCCAAGGGGTTTCCCAGGACAAAAATCTAGAGAAATCTGTCAGGAAAGAAAACGAGACTAGGAAAAGAAGTTTTAAAGAGATGCCGCGTGTGCGCTGCATGCTTGTGTGCCTTGAAGACCAGCTCCACCTGGTCCCCTCCATCACTGTCCCCGGACACGAGGGCAGGCTCTCTGGTGAGACTAGTGGGACAGGATGGGGCAGGGAGGGGACACTGGCTGGCCTCTCCCTCTCCCTGTGATTTGTCGTATGCTTCTGTCCTAGCACCCCACATGAGCAACCAGGACATAGGATCCCCACCAACAGTAGCAGAAGCCCCAGTTCTTGAGGCTTCACCCCCATCCAGGATTCCCAAGGAGGACTCTGTCACTTGCTTCCACCCACTGTGCAGTTCTCAAGAACTGGAGGCCTCAGCCCTGTCAACTGCTATAGACTGGACAGGAAGCGATACATGACTTCTGGTCACATCTGCATCTGCGAGAGCTTTTGGCATGGCCTCTACCCATGGCAGGGAAGGCTGGGGGTGGGGTCTCGGTGCTGGGAAGTGGAGCATCCATAATCCCTGCCACTCTGCCGCCTTCGCCTTCTCCACGAGACAGGCTCTGCCACTTGGGTTCTTCAGCTCCCGGTGGCTGCTATGCAAACTCCAGGCCCCACCTGAGCCTGTCCCAGATGCTCAGCCCCCAGTTTGCGCGGCCCTCCCTGTGGCGTCTTGTTGCTTGCCTGTACGCATCCTTTCTCTCCCCACCCTGCCCCTGCTACCTACCACACTGCCCCAACTCCCTGGTCTTGTCTTGCCCCACCCTGCACCTGCTGCCCTAGAGGTCCTCCTCTGACAGCAGCCCAACCACCCAATTCCTCAACACAAGGCCACTGTGAGGTTGAGTCCCAGCTCCTCAAGGCTCACTCCCACAGCCTCCCTCCTCCTCCTGCCTCAGTCTCCTAATGGCCCAGCCATCCCTCCAGAGCCTTCTGCAATAGCCGGCATGTCTCTGCCCTCCCACTTCCAGGCCCTGCTGTGGTGTACACCTAGACTCCGTCCATACTGCTCTCACACTGTCCCCGAGTGCCCTGAGCTACTTACGCTTGCAGGAGAGGAAGTCCAGGAGTCCCCAAGGCCAAGCACATCCCTGTCCCACCTCCCTGCAGCCCCTGGCTCAGCTCAGCCCAGCCCTTGTGAGAAGAAATGGCAACCTTACCTCAGGACAAGCAAAGCTTGGCCAGAGATAGCCTGGAGCCCTGTTCTGTGGCTGACCTCGAAGCGTGTCCTTGAGGTGGTCCCTGGGCCTCTGCTCTTGGGCAGACCCACCCAGGAGCTGAGGCTCTGCAGCCACCCGCGTACCTCCTGCGACACAGACCCGCCTGCTGTACCATAAATCCTAACCAGGCACACAGAAGCTGCCTGAAACGCCACAGTCACTGAGTTCCGCAGGACATGGAGGCTGGGAAAGGAGGGCAGCATGGCTGCGCAGGGGCCTGCATGTCTGGATTCTGGGCATCAGGATCCCGCCAAGGCTGTGGGTGGGCAGTTTAAAGAAGGCCACCAGCTGCCTTCACATGCTGAGGGGGAGGAGACCTGGTCCCCTAAGAGCAAGTAGGAATGGTGTTTGAACCCCAGATGTTCTGCGAGACTCACGTTATCTGCAGGTCTGTCTCCAGGAGTTGGGGGCCATCCAAGGTCAGGCAGCCAGAGGCAGGCCGGTCATCTGCCCTGACTGTCTGATGGGGACCACCACCCTTTGCCTGCTCCCCACCGTAGGTCGCTGTTCAGAGCACCTCCCCAGGTCTAAGGGAGGCCAGATCCCTCCTGGGAAGACCCCAGGGCCATGGTCCCCGGAGTCCCAGCTGACCAGATCGCTGAGCCTCGGGAGGGGCAGGGAGACAAGGCCACAATCCAGGTTCACTTCCTGCGGTAGCTGGGACCTGGTCCTGAGCCTGGGTCTTGAAGGCCATGTCTGTTTCTGCAGCCTGCACGCAGCACACTTCTTCATTTTATCTAGTCAACCTGGTGGCTGGGACTGCTTAAGGATCTGCAAAGGCCAGGGGTGTCCTTATCCACCCTTGTCCCCAGCAAACGAGGTCCTGTGAAAGTCATGGCTGCTCCCTCCTTCCTGTGCACCCCTGAGCCCCTGGCCTGGATCACCCTTTCCCAGTGCTGCCGCCTCCTCCCTCAGCTACCACCTCCAAGAAGTGCCCCTGAGCCTCTCCACCCAGTGAGAGGGCTTCCATGGCCCTGTGCCGCCACACACCCTTCAGTCCCTGAAAGAAACCCACGTGCTCCAACACGCAGGGACCAAAGGAAAATCAACTCTTTGAGTAAACAAGACGTCCAGGGACAGTGTAGGGGATTCAGCCTGGAATGATCAGACTAAGTGGCACAAAAATAAGGATTCTTTTCATCTCTGCTTTTTATAAGTTCTTCGATGAATATTTAAGTACATCTGTAATAAATAAGCCAATATATTCTTTTTCAGCAAAGCCCAAAATGCCTGTGAGTTAGGATTTCAGCTTTGGGTTCTGACTTGGGTTTGGGCAGATACCATGCCAGTGAGGGCTCCCATCCTCTCGGGGTCCCTGCTCACAGAAGGCCCCCTGCAGGCAGGGGTAGACACCACTGCCAGCTGCCTCGTGCACAAAGGTGAGCAGAAGTATCGGCTGCACAGGGCTGGGCTGGACCTCAGGGGTGGGGTGCTGGCCACCGAGCACGTGTGAGGCTCTGGTTTCCACCCCCAGCCAGGGATGGTGGGGAGGAAGGAAGAAAGGAAGAAGGAAAGAAGTTGTTTTTTGAGATTCCAGTGTTCAGTGTTGTCACCAGGAAAGTCCCGGATTACTGAGATAGTTGGTCCGGCGGCCTGCAGTGAGCAGAGCACACGTTATCTCAATGTTTTCTCTTTCCAGCCAGCCCGTGAGGGAAGGTCCTTATCAGCTGCATTTTACAGAAGCGGAAAGGGAGATAGCAGGCTCTGGCCCAGCTCCAGGATGAAGCTGGTCCCAGATGTGTTAGGGGCCCGCAGATGTGTTAAGGTGCCAGCAGCCAGGAAGAGGGCAGCCCCGAAGACTCACTGAGGAGCAGGGCCCCGGTCACCAGCCTGAGCTCACAGCACGGCTGCACTGGGCTGCTGGATCCCCAGAAGGGGTGGGAAGGCTTCACCAGAGACAGGCAATCCATGACGGGATCTGACCTGACAGGCGCCTGCCAACACCTCCCAGGGCCTGGCTATTTGAGGCAGGATGTGGGGCTTGGAGAACAGCCCGCGATGGGGGGAAATGTCAACATGAAACCAAGAAGGTCCCAGGAGGCCAATATTAAGTCCCTGTGGGCTGAAGAATGCCAACACCAATGGGGAGACACATACTGCGGCCCATGGGGCATCTGTACAGAAGGAAAGGGGTTGGAGCAGAGGGACTCCTCGGTGGGAAACAATAGGGGATGGGACTTCCAAAGAGAAAATAATCTGCTTGTTTTTAAATCATGCCACACTATGATCAAGACTGATTTCACAGATACCAGGGTGTGGTCTGTGCCGTGGACTGTACCGGACATTGGTTAATTTGCATGTTCCTAACAGCTCATCTGCCACCCAATAGCACATCTCTCCACCACCTAACACTGGTTTATAATCCCTCACAGACACCCTATGCAGGTCAGGCCTCCACAGCACCCTTAACCTGGGCTGGTGGGAACCCAGCCTCTCCTCCTTGGCTATGAAGGACATAGAGAGATGCACAGCTGAGGTACCCACAATGAACCAACTTCCACCCCACTCTTTTGCATAGGGGAAAATGATGCCGATCCCTGAGGCAGAAAGAAAACATGAACATCAGTAGTCTTCAAACTATTGCTCAAAAGCTAAATCTGGCCCACCATGTGTTTTTGTACATAAAGTTTTATTGGTACACAGCCAGCCACTGTCATTCACATTGTAGGGAAAGGTAGCTCCTAGGCAGGAAAGGATAAGATAAAAGCCTCCTTTAACCTTTATTGAAAATTAATAGGGACTCCTACTAAAAGTTGCTTTTGCCTCTACAGTTTGACTCTACAATTAAAGCAATTAGAAAGACAAAGTAGGAAAGGAGAGAGAAACCAGACCAGGAAATGTGCCAAGTAATGCAATTACCATAAGAATTTATCAGAAAGAGTTAACGAAGCAAGGTGGAAGCCAGAAACACGAAGGACCAGGGAAACAAGCCTCCTTACCCTCCTCTGATAAAAATGCAAAGGAGATAAGGGGCAGCCAGCTAAGACTCTTATTTAATGTGTAAAAAGCACACATACCTGTACATGGACACATAGATGTCTATTCTCACTCTAACATCACTGTGTTACTGCACCGGATGCGCACCTGTCCCCTTTACTTATTAATTCTAAGCTACCTTTCTACAATGCTTCCCCCAATGCACACCCATCCAATCACAAAAGTGCAGGAAGGAATCAGTCATCCAGAAAGAATGTAGACAGAGGTGCCCAGGTTAGGTCAAAGGCAGCCAGAGAGCCAATCAGATTGTGACAACTCCCAGGTGCCCACATGAGGGATGGGAAGAATCACTAGTCCTTAAAAAAAGGAGCCAGGGATGAGGGCTCAGGGTAGTCACCTTTCTGATGGCCTGTACTCTTCCCGAGTAGCTAGCTTCTCTTTTTCTACCCTTTTCCACCATCTTCCTGTATTTTCAACTCCACATCTTTAATTCCTTCCTGGTGCCATGTGAAAGTTTACAGTCCCAGTGGCTATGTGGTCCAGGGGAGCAGCAGTGCGCGCACCCCCTCAACGCAACAATATATTGTCTGTGGTTTTGGTGACAGGCAAAGCTGAGACTACATGACCCATAAACTCTATAGGAAAAAAAAAAATTGCTGCCCCTCTGTCCAGGTAGTAACTGAATGTCGACAGGGCCATTCATATAGTCCTTCCTCAGTACCTAAAGGGCCTGTTTCCTGGATCCCTTGACAACAGCAAAACCCATGGATGCTCAAGGCCCTTACATAAAATGGCTTAGCATTCACAGGGGACCTATGCTTATCCTCCTGGACATTTTAAATCATCCCTGGATTACCTCTAATACTCAGAACAACATAAATGCTGTGGAAATAGTTGAGGCACTCTACTGTTTGGAAATAGCAATTTTAAAAGTCTGTACATGTACAGATGCAGTTTATTTTTGAATATTTTGGTCCACAACTTGTTGAGTCTATGGTTGCAGAAGCTGTGAGTACAGAGTGCTGACTATACATACTCCTCACTTTGTACAGTACCCAAATGTTAATTCTAAGTCAGCACCCCCTGAATCTACTTTCATTTTGCAGAGGAAGGGAGGGAGGAAGGAGTTGCATAGTTGAGGCCCCTGCTTTGAGCTTCCCCAGGGGCACCCCCCTCAGACAGTTTACACATCTGCTGTGAACCCCTCAGCCCTGAAGCCCCAAGGATCAACAAGTCCTTCCAGAAATGGAGGAAACTACAGAGTTCTCAGAGCTGAGCTCTGCTAGCCTGTGACTTCTGGCCTCAGGATCAGAGCTCAGAGGGGAGCTCAGAGGGAAGAAGGGAAGAGAGAACCTGCAAACCATCAGGGAGCACCACCCCAGGCATCCAGCTGCGCCTCCTGCCCCCACCACGGTCTTGGAGCCAGTTCCTGTCCCTCCCTGATGCGTGGCACAGGACCGACTCTCAGCAACCACTGTCTCCCAGAGCAGAAGCAGCCACAGGCCCACTGAGCAACTTGCCGTCCTAGGGGAAAAGGAGGCTTTGCAGGCTTGAAGAGGTGGTTCTGCAGGGTTCAGGGCGGGCCTCCAGGTGAGACCTGGACTTAAGGATGGGAGGAGCCCGGGTGGGTGGGTTTGGGGAAGAGGCCGTGCCAGGCTGGGAGAACAGCCTAGGCGAGAGGGGGTGGAAGATGGCATAGTGGGGGCAGGCTGAGCTGTGAGGGTCTTGCACAGATATTAGCTGACAGTGAGGACCAGATGATTTTTAGTAAACAGGAGAGGAGCAGGGTCAGCCGTGGCATCAGGAAGATCTGCCATCTGTGAGGAAGGGGAGTGAGGGTGGTGAGACGCAGTGGGGGACATGTTGCAAGACATGACAACGTGGCCTTGGGGAGGACCAGTGGGATGGGGAGATAGATAGGACACCAGGTTTACAAGACTGGCGGCTGGTTAGGGATGTGCTGGAGAGAGGGAGAAGCCAGCAAGGAACCTCCAGCCTCACAACTGAACCTGGTACTACTCCAAGGGCTGTGTGGAAGGAACGGCTCCAAGTCCTGAGCAACTGACTCAGGAGCCACTAGCAATTCCAACCCTGCCCCAGGCCAAGTCTGAATGCAGATGCAAGTTTGGGGAATGGATGGAGACATCCGAAAAGAGGAGTCGAGGAAGATGCAAGGGAACCTGGGCTCAGTACCTAGCAGGAAACTGAGACTCAAAGAGCTTAGTCTGCCCAGGTCCTCTGAGCGAGCTTGGAAGCAGGCACTAAACAGGTGACACTAGAGGTGACTGTGTTCCAGCCATCAACTCATTTGGAGTCTTGGAGAAGAGCCTGAGCCAGCCACAGCTGGGTGACCAGAACCTGAGACAGTGAGTGGGCACAGAGTCTCCTCCACTTACATGGGTGACATGAGCAACAAGTAACCCATCCCCAAAGGAAACGCCCTACATCGAGCACGCATGTCCGGTCCCTGACCTAGGGAGAGCCCCCTGGCTCAGCCCACAGCACACTGCAGAGAGTCGGCTGCCCCCTCATGATCGCAGGGCTGACTGGGAGACAAGGCCGGCTGTTAGTGCCTAACTCAGAGTTCTGAGTTGTGTCTTGACGGCCTGGGACAGGATCAAATTCAAAACTGGAAGTACTTCCTCTGCTGGATGTCTCACTCTCACACCATCATAAAGTCAAAAAGTCTTAAATCAGATCATCATAAGTCAGGGGCTATCTGTATTGTTTTAAAATCCTGTATGTTTTGGGGGTATTTGTTATACCACAACAGGCAACTAACACACATTTCCTCCCCTCTCCTGTCTATCTCCCCTGCTCCTCCTCCTCTTCCTCCTATAGTTTATCCTCCTCTTCCTCCTCCACAATGGAAACCTGCTAAGGGATGGGCCTGCTATGGTCAGAACATGGCCCAGAGTAGGGCAAACCAAGGCCAGGACTGGCAGATGGCCTGGGGAGGTCCAGCCCTGCTGGTTGGAAGTAGAGCACATGGTAGAAGTTGGGGGTGAGGAGAGACTAGGCAGAGTGCTCACACAGAATACTCATGTGGGAGGTCAAGGACAAAAGACTGGCTCAAGGCAGTGAGGACAATTGTGAGATCCTAGATCCAGAATGTGTGTGAGTCTACTTTCTGTTGCTATGACAAATACCTGAGATAAACAGCTTAAAGAAGGAAAGGTTTACTTCGGCTCATGGTTTCAGAGGGCTCAGTCCATGGTTGACTGGCTTCACTGTTTTTAGGCCTGAAACCTCATGGCAGAAGGGTGTGTAGAGGAAAGCTGCCCACCTCCTGGCAGTCAGGAAGCAGAGAGACACCTGGAGAGGAAAGGACTGGTGGCAAGATCTAGTGCCCAAAACCATGTCCCCAGGGCTCACTCCCTTTGCCAGGGCCTCATCTTCTAATGATTATTCAGCTATGAACTCATCAGTGCATTAATCATAGTGATCCCATCATTTCCAAAGGCCTTGACTGCCTTTGCAGACATTTTAGATCCAAACCATGCAGAAGGTAGAAGAGGAGTGACAGGCACATGGGTCTGCAGCTCAGACACCAGAAAAGGTGGCAGGGAGATCATCTGCAGTCAGAAAAGACTGATACTGCCTAGTTTGGATCTTAAATGTCCCCCAAACCCACGTGTAAAAGGCTTGGTCTTAGGATAGCACCGTGGTGTGAGCTTTAATGTGTAAGGTCTGGTTGGAGGTGTCAGGTCACCAGGGGATGTGTCCTCAAAGGGAAAAAGGGGCCCCCTGCCTCTTCTCCTTCTCTCTTTTTCACTTCAGGCCATGAGGCAAGCACTTCAGCTATGATGTGCTATCTTGTTAGCCCCGAAAACAAGAGGGTCACCTGACTATGGTTGGAAACCTACAAAACTGTGAGCCAAAGTGAACCTTTTTACTTTGTCAGTTGGCTACCTTATGTATTTGCTATTATAATGGAAAGCTGATTCACACAGGTGGCTCAGGGCAAGGTGTATGTATTGGCCTGTGCCAGTGTGGCTGAGGCCAGGCCCAGGGGCCCTGGAGAGGTGCATCCCCAAGTGATGGGGCGACACTCAGTCATTCCCCATCTGCATCGTACAGGAAAAGGAGAAATCTGAAGCCCACTGCAGACATGGCACCATCCCTTTCCCAGCATCCCCAATCCCCTGCTGGAAGCTGCACCCCTATCAAGCTGGGAGCACCCTCATTCTGCCAGTACCTACCGAGTTGCTCGGTGGTTGTCTCTTACTGCAATCTACAAACCTAGTGACTTCAGACAACACATATTCATTGTCCCACAGCTCTCTAGGGACATGGCTTTAGGGGGCTCTCCAGTCAGGGCACACATGGCCGCCACCTTGGGGACAGTGGTATGATCCTCCAAGCTCAGGATCCCTCCTCTTCTAAGCTCCTCATGGCCACAGAACTGTTGTTCTTGCCCCTCTAGCTGCCTGTTGGGCTGCCCCAGCTCAGGGCCCATTGTTTCCCTGCCATGTTGTCCCTGCAGCCCCACAACATGGCGTTCACATTGTGATCAGAACCCCTCTTCCTGAAGGGCCTTGTTCTTCTCCTGGGGCTTTTCACTGCCTTCAATCGGGCCCATCCAGGGTGATCACCCTTTTGATTAACTCAAAATCAACTAATTTGAGGCCTTCATTAGATATGAAATATCCCGTAACCTTGGCCATACAACATAACATAATCCTAGGAGGGACTGGAGTCACTGAAAGGCCCCCACGCCCACTCTGAGGGTGGGATTGCAAAGAGCTTGCACACCCAGGGCAGAACTACCCTGCGCCTTGGCCTCCACCAGATTCTGAAGCTAGAATAGGAGGTGAAAGAAAGACTCAGCACTCATGGCCCTCGCTAGCAGACACAGGTAGGAAATCCACTCCATGGGACAGTTCAGGGGAAGGAACTGCTGAACGCAGGCTTGGGGCCTTCACAGGGCCTGGAGCCCTGGGGCTGGATCCCATGGAGGTGGGCCAGAGGGGCCTCCAGGCAGGAGAAGTTGCTGGGTAGATGTTCGCTCCTTAGCATCTCTCCGTTATTTACCTCTGTGGCGCCTGCCATGACTATCATTTACTTAGTATTTTCTCTTTAAACCAACTCACTCTGTTTTACTTAAACTTATTTTAAACAGAACTTTTACATCTCAAGTGTAAAATGGAAAACCAGCATTCCTTGTTATAAATAGAAGTTAACCATAAAAATAAATAAAAGAAACCCGAGCTCATGAATTTCTTATGAACCTGCAGCCTGCTCTTTGTTAAAAAGGGGAATTTGTTAAGTGTGAGAGAGATGTTAAAGAAATGTCAATGGAAAATGGTATTTTTCATAGAAAAGCTGAAAGGGAATTAAGAAGCAAGCAGTTAAATCGGGACACACAGACTGTGTGGGTGCCTGGGACTTCATCTCAGGGGCAGCTGTCCAGATGCAAGACTGGGAGCTGAGAATCCAGGTGTATGGGACCCGCACCTGGGGCACTGTCTACGGGGCTGACAAGACAGGCTGGATGGGGGGGACACTGGATATGATGTCCTTACCTTGGGGGCCACCCCAGGTCCCACTCGGAATTATCCCAACTTGAGACAAGGGAGTCTTGGCCTTTAAACTGTCACATGGACCAGTCACTGGGCATAGACAGCCCTGGCAAAGAGCAGGTATGGCCACAGACGCAGTGCCGCCTCCAGGAAGCTGAGAGCAATTTCTGGGGAGCATCAAATGCCCAAACGCCTTGACTGGAAGCTGTTAGCAGGAAAGGAGTGGGGAGATGAAGGGATAGATGGGGCCTCCTTTCTGAAGCGGGCAGCCAGCAGAGCACATATCCACAGTCTGCCCTGCAGCATGGGCCTACTTGCCATCTTACCTGGAACAGTGCCCCCAGGACTCGGCCTGGTCTCTTCCTGGGGAAACTCGCAAGAGGAAGCCCATAAAGATGAATACAGCTACCCAAATAAGGCTGAGCATCATCGTCCTCACCATCTCCCTCCTCTGCTACCCATTCTATGTTCTTCCCTATCTCAGCCAGTACCTCCACTGGTCGAGGGGGTCTGTCTGGTAGGGTGGCCCAGACTCTCACCCCTGGAGTCACTGTGGCCACTGCCCTCATCTATTTGCTGTGGAAATGGGGTGAAGGTCTGGTGGTGCGGCTGAAACCATGAGGCAATGGTAACCTACCCAAAATGTGTGTGGACTACAGGCAGAAAAGAATCACTGTCCCTTCCAGGATGGAAAGAGCCCAGCCAACATCATCGTTCCACCAGGCAACTAAGCATCAGCCAGGCACGATTTACACAGTACAGAGCTTCCATTGCTGCCCAGGCTTCTCTGTGGCTCGCATCACCTGGCCAAAGCCTTCTCTGTCCCCAGGGTTGAAAGTCTCCATAGTGGCTGCTGTCTGGTAGACACTGTAGATAACAGAAAGTTCTCCCTTCCAGTCCACACCTGCATCTCTGTCCAAATGCCTTGACTCGGGCTTTTTAATCCCTGATCATCTAGGCTGTTTTCCTCCCAGGCTCCCAGTGAACTAACCAACCCGTCTACACTGCTCACAAAGCTATCCACATCCTTACCCAAGGTCACTTTTCTTTCCATGCAAAGTGGATGCCCAGGTGCACCCCCAAAGCTCTGCCATAAGAAGAATGTCCCTCGTTGCGATCTCTCAGGCCCACCACCATCTCTTAACTGGGCACAGTGCATCAGAAATCCAGTTTGTGTTTGTGACCACAAACTACTTAGTTATGAGCCACGCTCACACATCTTTCTTCTCCATTGGTTGGGTGTAGGGGACCTCACGTGGCCACAAGTGCGACCATAAGGAGGCACCTTGTGCATGGTGGATGGCATGGAAGTCTGCACCACCTGCTTAAGCAGCTTCAGAGCACCCTGGATCTGTCACACTCAGCCTCAGGACCACTTCAGTCCCGGTGAGTCATGGCTCAACCACCCTGCCTGTGATGTGGTAGCTATGAGGGAGGACAGCTTGCGATGGACAGTTTTGACTACCCTATCACTCACTCTCCCATGTCAGGTTATCTTGAACGGTGCCCACCAGCAGATCAGGAGCCACTATTCAAATGACATGAAATTCTCTGCCATAGATGCCAGGCCTTGCTCCTGTTGGACCTTGCCATGAATTCCATCCAGGGTCTTTCACCACAGATGCCTTTGATTCCACAGGGTCTGAAAGGTCATCGGTTCAAGCAATAGAGCTGCTTATTCTTCAGCGTGGATAGGCTGAGAGCCCTTTCCTACTCAGGATCCCCGCCAAAGCCCCTTTTCTGTGTCCCTCTGGGTCAGAGCAGCGTTCCCGAGGGCAGATGTTGTAGCCTCTACAACCCACCAAAGTCTACCATGTACTTCCTTAGAGACAGGAAGTATAAGATGCATGTCCTCTGCATTGGACAGAATGTCCCAGCACACTCAGAACATGGGTCACCCAGTAGCCTCACTGATACGGCAGATTCCCAAAGCTTCATGGGATTTCTCTCCCACCTCCTGGAGGACATACATCTTACCAAGGTCTCTAGAGTATTTGCCACTTCCTCCTGACTCAAGGAGAGTAACAGGGTGTCATTAATACCAACAGAATATTCAGGGGGATGTGCAGATAGTCCAGGTCCTTTGGTCTAGTGTGACAGAGGTCGTGGGGGAAGACATTTACCAGTAAATGTGTATTGGTACCTGTTCCTGCTAATGAAAACTGTTCTAAGTCCTATAACGGGATGGAAAGAACACGTGGACCAAGTCACGCCATGTACCTGAGGCCATGTCAACCTACTCCAGCCAAGCGGTTACATCTGGCACAGTTGCTGTAATTAGGCCTGCAACACTATTCCTGGTGGACTTTGCAGCCGTCCACTGTCATCCTGGAGCACAGGATGGACCTGCAGTCTGGTTTCTGTAGGTCCAGACTAGTGAACTGGGTGAGGATAGTGGGGAACCTTCATGCTAAGAAGGATGGTAGTAGGCTCCACCACTCATCTGAAGACACAACGCTGACTTTCATTTATTAATCTGCCTGGAGTTGGGCTGGGGTAATCGTTTCAGAGGATTCTTTATGGATTCCCCTAATTTATGGCAATTTGCCTTTCTCACTGCCCAGCTTTTAACTTGCAGCCCAAGGAAACAATGCAAGGTCCTGATAGCTACCAAGGAGGTTATTCCTATTATCCATCTGAGGTTTGGAGAAAAGGCTACCCATGAGTATAAGCTGGGCTGGAACCAGCATCATTCACGTAAAAATTCCACTCCAACAGGGAGTTGTTACAATGCCCTGAGTCCTCAGTGTCAGCGTCCACTCAGGCACTGCGTCCCTCTGTCCTTGAAGCATCCAGATGTTGCCATTCCCTTACGTTCAGCTGTTACATGAGTGTTACGGTTTAGATCTAGAATGTCCCCCCAAGGTCTTGCATGTTCAGAGGTGGGGCTTTTGGAAGGTGATTGGATCATGGGGCACCATACCCAATAGTGGACTGATCCACTGAAGAGTTCATAGCTAAGAGTGCTGGTAAGAGGCGGTGCCTGGCTGGAAGAGGTGGGTCCCTAGGAGCATGCCTTGAGGGAGGGTCTCTCTCCCTAGCTCCTCCCTCCTCTGTTTCCTGGCTGCCACCAAGTGAGCAGCTTGCCTCCTCTGTGCCTTCCTTCATGACGTTTCTGACTTGGAGCCAGCCAATCATAGACAAAGTCCTCCAAACAGCCAAATTAAACCTCTCTTCTTTTAATTCGTGGGCATCGGGGACTGTGCCTCATCGAGCAAGAAGTCAACTGATACACTCAGTAAATAATGACAAGTCCCTCTGGGGAAAACAGAAGCTCAGTAACGTCTCTCGCTGAGCAGTTGCGGGTGCCTTTCTCCTGGGGATCCAGCTTCTCCCTCTGTTACTGTTTGTATCTAGAAGTCCCCCCAAAGCCTCAAGCAGTCATAGGTGGGGTTTTCAAATGCGGCTGGATCTAAGGCGTGTGATGTTGGGATTAGGGAGAGGATGCTGGGATTAAGGGTGCCTCGTCCTGGTTGAGGGTGGCACCACCTGAAAGGCAGGTAGCCTGGAAGGGAGAAAAGGGAGGGGAAGGTTGCTGCTTTACCACTTTACTGCCTTCTGCCTGCCGAGGACTCTTTCTCCTCTGCAGTGCCCCTCTTCAGTGTCACCCTGCCTTATAGCCAGACAACTATGGACTGAAACTTCTACAAGGTATGAGCTAAATAAATAACTTGTGGGTGTTAGGTATTTTGTCTCAGAAATGAGAAAACTAAGACACCCTCTCTCAGTGTGTTCCACCTCTAAAACCTGGCTCAGGTCTGAAATTGGGCAGCAGAGTCTGACTCTTACGGGGGTGGCTTCTCTGAGCCTCATTCATCCTTCCTTGATTTACTTTTTTTTTTTTTTTTTTTTGTGGTGCCGGGGATCGAACTCAGGCCCTTGTGCTTGCAAGGCGAGCACTCTAATCACTGAGCTAAATCCCCAGCCCCCCTTGATTTACTTTTGATTATACCACTTGAGCAATACTCTTGGCTGTCCATCAACATGTCCCTTGCGGACTCCTGGTTTTATTATGCTCTTCTGCAGCTCTTGGAGAGTTAGGAACACTGGTTGTTCTCTGACTGTGCCTTTCTCATATTGATAATTACATCCACCTTGATTTGGACTGTTAAGAACTCAGTTGCTTTGGAATCCTTTCTCCCCATTTCTACTAGGAAGCCCAGGTCAGTAACAATATCTCCCACCTGAGTACACTCTATAGGCCACAGCCAATACGGAGACTTCATGAGGCCTTTCTCTGCAATGAATCCCTTATCCTTTTGCTGGACAGAGATCTATGAACAGACAGGTAGATGGTTTGCTGGCCTTAGGAGCCATTTCTAACCTAGCGTGTCTACTTCTCTGAACCTTTAATCCATGCCTATATCATTTGGCATGGTGATTTTGGCATTATAGTTCATTTAATACAGGCCATTGCTTTTGCCAAGTGTTTAAGAGCCAACCCATAAGCATGTCAGCCCCATTTCCTGCGGCCCTTGCCAGAGAGTGAGTCTCCCATCATGGGAGAATGCTGCTGTGTTGATAACTCCCTTGGCCCAGCTCCAGTCCTAGGCCCCTTGACCCAGCGCAGAAGGATCTGGTCCCAGCCATGCTCACCAGTGTCCTGGTGTAACATGTGACCAGCCAGTCCATGGGGGTCTTCTTCCCTTGCTGGGCCCAGCCGTTTCCTGGCCAGGTAAATTTGTAACATGGCCCTGGTTTTCATCCAGGGGAGGGTATGGGCAGACCACAAAATAGACATGTGCTGCTACTGCAGCTTCAAGCAAAGGAGCTGCGGTTTCTCAGACCTAGTGCCTGCTTGGAGATATCAGGTTTTAAGAGTCTTGAGTACATCAACCATGGTGCTCCCATCTCTCAGGAACCCTTTTTCCCAGCCGGGCCTTGACTTTGGGGCAAGAGACTTGCTGGGGGTTAAGAATTCAATCATCCCTGGAGCTCTATGACCTATTTAGATCCTGGGTCTGAATGTCAGTTGAACAAGAAATGAGGGTTCCTTTGTGTGCTGCCAGGAAGGTCCTCTGAGGTCTACACTGCACCTTAAGTTCATAATTAGACCTCAACGTTTTGTGGTCCGTCTCCCATGCACCCCTGGGACTCAGCAGAGCCAGGCTTTGACTTCTGAGGTCTCCCCTCCCCTGACCCTGCCAGATCTGAGACACCGCCTCTCTAGCTCAGCCTGGCAGTGTGCCACGTGTCATCCAGATGCCAGCTGCACCCAGTATCCTCACCACTACTGGGCACCACGTGACAGAGGCCCCAGTCACCTCAGAGCCCCGGACCTCAGATCTTACCTGGCACCAGCAACCTCAGGCCAGTGTCCCAGAAGCAGGCTGAGGTAGAAAGGTGGGTGCAGAGGCGTGCGGGAGGGGTCCTACAGCTCCATACCTGCAAGAGCAGGAAGGGAACAGGACTGGCCAGAGGGAGAGGCCACAGGGGGCCTCTACAGAGCTGGTGGGGAGTCCTACAGCTCCGTGACCCTCCAGAGCTCTCCAGGCCTCTGCTCTTGGCCCCCCTGCTTGTTGGATTTGGCTGGATTTGGGAGGAACTTTGGGTGAGACAGCTCATGCTGGCCCCTGGACAGTGATTCCCGGGGACACTCCCAGGAGTGAACCCTGAGCAGACACCAGTCCTAGCAGCTGGTGGCGTAAGAGTCTGGGTCCTGCAAGCCAGCATCACTGTGGTCACCTTGTGGGGGTGGAGGCTGGGCTGAGGACTCAGGGACCATCACACGGGCTCCACTGTATTCCGGGCTATGAGAGCCTAGCAGGAAGGCAGAGTGAAAGAGACTGGACCAGAGCAAATGGGACAGATGGTGAGGGCTGGAATGGTGGGACTAGGATCTCAGGCTTTGTCTACCCCACTGAGGAGATCAGCCAAAGGTTTTGAAGATTATTTGGGGTGGCAAGGAGGCTGTGCAGCCTCCAAAGGAGTCCCAATTTCCAAAGTGTCCCTTTGGCTGCCTTTCCTGCAGACTCCTCTTAACAGGCTGGCTCTGGCCAACTCAAACACACACACACACCCGCCCCCCTCCCCCAATCGGCCCCCTTCAAATTGTCACTCCCCACAGTGCTGCATTCATGCATCAGCTCTAAATAGTCCCACTGTTCGGCTTTAACGAGAAGTAATACCAATTCCCATGTTTGCTCAGAGAGCACCATATTTCATCAAACCAGAGCCCATGCCGGCTCAGATTACTGACCGAGACAATGTTCTGTAATCCTGGCTCATTCACATGTCACGGGTATTTTAGCAAAACAGAAATGAATGGCCCACGCCACCCTAGGAAGTAACGGGAGAGTTGGGTTCCCGCCCAGGGGAAGTCAGGCTTTCACCCGCCACAGCTCTCCGAGGAGCCGCCTTTGATTCTCCGAGTTTCCCCAACTTTCAAGAAAGAGAATATGGGCTGAGGAGGAGTCCCAGCCTGGGTAGTTATTTCCCTATAAAATGTGAACTCCACGCATGGATTTTGCCAGAGCAAAAATAAAATCTGTCATTGATTATAAAGTCCTTTGTGCTTGCTATTTCACAGATTTATTACACTCCTGCCCGGCGGCCTGGGGAGGCCCTGAATTCTTGTCTCTAGCGCCCCCGGCTCGCCCCAAGTGGGAACAGGGACTCCCTTGCCTTTCTTTTGTCCTTGAAGGCCAAGAGCTTTGAAAATCGAGATGAAGAGCTGTGAATCATCCTCCCACAGACACTGATAGTAACAGCTCCTTGGCAGAGGCCAGAGACTTCCTAATCAAGGAAACGGCCCCTCTCTCTCCCCTTTCCTTTTCAGCTCTTGGCACTGTGCGCACTGAGAAATGTATTTCCTCTGCAGAGCAACGAGCAGCCAGCCGGGAACCTCTCCCCAAACCTCCCAGCCCAGTTTCACTTTAAATGTGCGACAGCCTCTTTCAGACACACCATAAAAAAAGCATTAGCCACAATTGACACAACTTCATACCATCTCCAGATAAAACCCTGCCAGTGACCCTCAGAATGTCCTGTTCTTGTCCTCACTCTAGAGTTGAAGACACTGATGCCAGAGAAGTCAAATGAGTAGCAAAGGGCCACGCAGCTAAGGCAGTAATGAAAAGAGGGATGTGAACCTATTCGTCATTGACTCCACTTCCCAGAGTGGACTGAAAAGAGGCCACAGACCCAGCACAGAGCACCGGAGAGAAAAACAGCCCAAGGATCCGATCAGCCTTCCAGGACTCAGAGGGACCCCCGGGCTGCCCAGAGTTACAGGGCTGGTTAGAGTGGCAAACTGCCTCAGCCATAAACCAACTGGAGAAAATCATGAAACAGTTCCTTGGGGACATTTCACCTGTTTATTTGGGGAGAGTTCTTGATGGGATAAAAGGTGCGTCAAACTTTCCAACCACTGAGCCTCCTCCCTCCTTTCTCATCCTTTCTGGGTTTAAGGACACCCTGTGGCCCCAGAGCCCATGGCAGAGAGGCCCCCAAACAACCACCCCCTCTCTGGACTGGACACTCCCATCCCAATCTGCAAGTTCAAGACCTTGGCATCCGGAAAGGACCGCAGGATGCTCTGTGGAGTTGTCAGAATGGTGGATGGAGGACTTGTCTCCACAGCCCACCATCTATCCCTTATTCTGAGCCACGGCCTGAGCTATTAAAAACAAACCATGCTCGTTGGCAAGCTCCACAATTAGCCTCATTTCCACGCTCGAAATGCTGTTCAGCCTGAGCTGTGATCACACAGCAATTGTTTCTTGTCTCAGCGAAGCCGTTTGGAGGGCCGTGCTGGGAGCCAGCGAGGATGTGACCCAGTGGTAATCCGAATTGCTTCACCAAACACATTTTTATCCCATCATCTCGGCCACATGAAAGGGGGCCACAGTGCACCAGTGTTCGAAACTTTACAGTCCCGCTGTTCAGCAATAAAATGAGGCAAGAAATATTAGCCATCCCTGGCTGATGCCTTAATTCTTTCCCAACAATGTCAGAGAATCTGTACCCTACAGGTTTTAGTGCCGGCTAAAGCCTGACCCTCCAGTGGGCTTGAATGGAGCGGGAATGAGTTAAGGAAGGCCCGAAGGCTTTCATGGACAGGGATCCAAATAGCCCAGCTTGTGCCGGCCCCCTGTGGACTCACCCTCCTTTTCACAGGCCTCGATTGTGTATGGCCCCAGCAGAGACAAAACTACCCCTGAGCAGAGGTTACCCCCAGCCGGGGCAGGTCAGAGGCATTCTGGAGGAGAAGGGGAGGGGGGGCAGAGGGGAAGTGAGGGGCACACGAAGAAGGAGGGAGATGGGGGAGGGGAGGGGTGGTAAAAGATGGTAGGGATCCTTTCTAAGGGGAGATGCAGGTCTGAGGCTGCGACCCAATCAGCTCACCTCTAGGCAAACTTTTGCTTTTTTTTGAATTTACAGACAAAATGAGAGATATACTAATGTGAGCTAATTTTCAAATACAACAGTAAAATGTCCCTCTACATTTTCCCAAAAGCTACAGGCCTAAATTTCAGGGAGTCGCAACCAGATGGTCTCTAATTTGACAGTATGAGATTTTTAAAAAAATTACAAATGGGTTGTATTTTACACCCCAACAGAAGAACTTTCCAGCAATTTTTCAATTATTGCATTGTGAGCCCTCCAAGAAAAGTAACTATTTTGGCTCCAGAGCCCAAAGTTACCAAGTAAAGGGACAGCATGTTCACGAGTGCGCAAATAGTCCTTAGAAATGTAGCATAGATGGTATCCTGGAGCTTTCTAGAACATAGGCAGGAGGGGGGCTCCTTCCCTTCCTTCAAAAGGATTCTTCAAATTGGGCATGGTGGTACACATCAGCACTCAGAGGGCTGAGGCAGGAGGATGTGGAGTTCAAGGCCAGTCTAGGCTACATACTGAGACTCCATCTCAAAATAAAGCAGGATTCTTAAATTTTTAAGATCCCTATCCCAGCCCCGCGAAGCCTTGTCTCAAAATGCTTTTAAATGCCTAAGATAAACTACATGGGGAGGTGAAGAAAACGAAATATATTATAGTTGTCAAAAAATATTTTTAAAATAACTTAGGAACATTTTAACCTAGTAATATATGCTCTTCTCCATTAATCCCTAAACTAGCAGTCTGCCTAAAAATTACTATCATTTCAAACTAGCGATGAGCAAAAATGACACCTTGAGAAATCTGTAACAGCTTTCCGGAGCTATGAAAATACCTGTGGACCGTGTCCGCTGAGGACAAAGTCACAGGTGTAGCCGGCTGCTGGGATTTATATTAAGATAACCTAAATTTGAGTTAGAGATGGTGAAACTTAAAATACAGTGTTTCCCCGTCAAGTTCACAGAGCCTTGATTTCTCACCCACGCAGAAGGAACGCTGCTAGAGGTGAAAAAAGCCCAGGACCTTCTGCCCAGAGCTAAGCTGCAGGCTGGGGTCAGGACTCACTGCACAGGGGCCCTCTGGGGACAGCCGCGGACTTTCTCTCTTCCTCCTCGGATGCGCTGGAAATTTGTTTTTAAAGCAAATTGAAAGCATGTCCATTTTCGTGTAGTCCTGTCCAAAGAGTAATAAGGATTTTTGATGTATTTCTTCAACAACTGGACTCACCACTGCTAAATAAAGGGTGATCATTTAATTCTGAATTTTAATCATTTAATTCTGAATTTTAATCAGGATCTTACTCCCACTGGCCTGAGAGTGAGGATTTTTTTTTTTTTTTCGGTCTGCCAAGGAAGGGTCCGAGTTCCCAGACCATACTCCTGCATTTTGGACACACTGGCTCCAAGAACAACTGGGCACGCACGCATGCACACACACACACACACACACACACTCCCTCTGGGTCCTCCTGGGGAAGCTGTCATCTCGCAGCCACAGAGCCCTGCATGCCTTTGCAGGGGCAACCCGGCAGGCGGGCCCCCCACCCCTCGCCGGACTGTCGGCGCCGACACACAGGAGCCGGGCGCGAAGCTGGGTCTCGGCTCCAGGCAGGGCGGCGGGGAGCGCGCTCGCCCACGCCCACGCCCACGCCCCCCACACCCGCGGGCGCACACTCGGGCGCACACCCCGGCGCGCGCACGACGCACACCAGGGCGCACGCACACCGCGGGGCCAGCGACGGCCCCGAACGGTCCGGGGAGCTCGGCCCGGTCCCCCGAGGGCGCCGCCGGCCGCCCCGCCCCGCCCCGCCCCCCGAACCCGCCGGGCCCTCGCGCCGTGGGCCGCAAAGTTTGGCCGCGCGAGTCGTCCAGGCAGCACCGGGCTCGGCTCCGCACCCCGTGACCGCCGCGAGGCTCGGGGGCGTGGGTGCACCGTGCGCTTCGCGCCCACCCAGACACCCGGAGCCCCGCGCGCCCGCGCCCCTCACGCTCCGCCCGAGCTCCCGCGCCGCGCCGCTGTCCCCTCGCCATGGCGCGTGGCCCCGCGAGGACCGGCTGGGGGCCCCGACTGCTGCCGCTGCTGCCTCTGATCCTGCTACTCCGGAGTGCGGGCTGCAGCCACTCGGCCCCGTCCTGGTCCTCGCCTCCCGCGGCCGCCGACAGCCTGCAGGAGTCGCCCCCAGGGGACGCGGCCGCCGCGCTGGGCTCGGGCGCCCGGGATATGGTCGCTGTCCACATGCTTCGGCTCTATGAGAAGTACAGCCGGCGGGGCGCGCGGCCCGGAGGCGGCAACACGGTGCGCAGCTTTCGCGCCAGGCTGGGTGAGTAGAGTCCCCCGGACCCTTCTCCTCCTCCTCCCCTTCCTCCTCGTCCATCTGCCCACCCTGCACCGCTGCTTTTCCTCTTCCTTGCACTCTTTCATTCATTCCTTCCCCAACGACTCATGGAGCACTGTATGCCAGGCGGAGCCTCCAGTGGGGACCCCGGAGTGGCACAGCATGGTACAGGGTTCTGGGCCTCAGAGGCCTCCCAGAGTTGCTGAGCAAAGGACCCCCCTCACACACACACACACGCTTTAGGAGCCAGTAAGCTGGGGAGTGTGAGGACCATAAGACCGGCTGAATTGGCACTTGGTGCTGGAGGAGGGATGCTCAGGAGGACACGAAGCACCTGGAGAAGATGGAAGCACCAAGCACCAGACCAGGCTAGAGGGGTCCTCCTGGCACAGGCAGTGAACGCTTTTGGTGGCAGGAAGTGGCGTGCACCAAGGGCCTCAGATGATTGACCCTGAGGACCTGGAGGCACCACCATGAAGTGCGCGGGTTGCAGAGGCTGAGGAAGGGTCCAGAGCCCTGGGCAGCGGAAGCACCCTCTCTCTCTCTGTCCTGGCAACCACCTCCCTGTCTTCTTCCGTGTTGGATGAAGCTGGCTGAAGGCCCTCACTGTTTGCCTGCTCTGAGGGCCTCTGTGCTCCCACCCCAGCAGCCTGCCCACTGGGTTGGACTGGGCTGGACTGGGCTGGACTGGGCTGCCTCACAAGCTCCCAGGAAAACAGAAGAGGTACCACCTGGGCAGCAGGAGTGGTGGGAAGACCCTGGTTGTCATGGTGATTGCTCCTGGCTGCAGAGTGCTGTTCCAGAAAACGTGGGTGGGGGGTCTCCTGCAGCCCTGTGGGGAAGAGGCATCGGTTAGGAAAAAGCCTGCAGTGTGTGGGCTGCACCCCCCCCCCCAGGTGGAGGGACACAAGCCCAGCCTGCCTGGGGTCGGAGCTGCCACCTGCTGCTCACGGCTGTGTGGCTCTAGTCGCATCTGTGGCTTAGGCCCGACACAGGGAATGTGGCCCCCCAGAATGGTGGATGGGAGAGCACCTGCCATAGAGGCGCATCCTCCCCTGAGCAGACTGACCAGGTCAGGGCTTCAGGACAACCAATCAAACTCCAGCCTCCCTGTACCTTTTATTTACCATCCAGTGTCCATTTCTGGAGCACTATCATTAAATCAGGCCACTTAAGACTTATCTGGCATGATCACGACCTTGGTAAATCACTCAAGCCAGTGCAATTGATTGTGCTCACCTATAAATGGGCTAGGCATGGCCTGGGAGGTTGCAGGAAAGATGAAATTAGGAGCAAGTTTTGAGCCAGCACTGGCCAGACTAAGTATCATTCTGTTTTCATGGAATGGGGATAGTAACAGTAGTAAGAACCCAGAAAGGGCCTGGAGACAGGGACTCACATCCGGTGACTCTTGTTTTACAGATAGGGAAACTGAGGCAGGGGAGGCCTATGCACAGCCATGGTTGGTACCTCCCATGCACCAGGCTGTTGCTGTATTCCCAGCAACACAACCCTACCATCTCCATCAGAGTCAAGCCCAGGGCCCAGGATCGGGGCGGGGGTGGGGTGTGGAGGAGACAAGTGTGAGAAATAAGAATTCTGGTACACTTTGGAACTGTCTGACAGATCCCTCTTCTTTGGAACCCGGAGGCAAACTTGAGCATAAATCCCAGCTTCCCCAACTATTGGTTGTGTGTGGTAGCACAGTTCCTTTCCCCTTCTGAGCAGCACCCCGGGTGTACAGGGAGGAGGTAGGGACTCGGTGCCGGGCATAGAGCAGGGATTGGTTTCTCACCTCACCCCTGGCTCATCTAAACCGAAGCTGTTTCTTATTGAGCCCTGTGCCGGCCCTCACACTTGTTGCTTTCCCTTGAGGACCCATCTGCAAGGAGGCGTGAGTCTGGACAGGGACCCCCTATCCAGGGACAAGGCCACAAATCGGGGAGGCTGCAGCCCTGGGCCTGGGATGTCTGGATCCCAGCCTGCCCTGTGCAGTGTCCTCCTGCCTCAGTGGGCACCCTCTCCGCAGCCCACAGTACACCCGCTGTGACCCCACCTTGCTGGGGAGAGTAGCTCAGGTCTGGTGTCAGCAGTGAACTGAGCTGGAGGATCCAGATCCCAATTCTGGGGGCTGGGGATTTAGCTCAGTGATAGAGTGCTTGCCGGTTCAAGCCCCAGCATGGCGGGGTTGAGGGGGATGACAGATCCCGATTCTCACTGTGACTTAGTTTTATCACTTCTGAATTGTGACTAATATAGTTCCCTTCCTGGTGGTGGTTAAAAAACAACCCAGCGGAGATAGGGCAAGTGCTTCTACGAGCTCCTGGCGCGTGTGTGGACAGCCAATTAGCTCTTGACTATTTTTACACCAGCCGCCCCTCCCTCTCACTGCTTCCGAGTTTTGTTTCCTTCCCTACTGAGTCTGCACTGGGGGACGCAGACCCGGCTTAGCCTGACCCCGCAGGTTGGGGTTAGGCCATCCGCCCCCCACACTCCCACCGGCCCATGTTTAAACCAAGCCTCATCATTTACCAATGTGATACTGAGCTTGTTTCCTTCCTCTCCAGGAGAACAGTGCTACAATCCATCTGTCAGAACCGCCAGGAGTCAGGTTCACTCCAGTTCCCCAGCTTAACCTGTTGTTACACCACCATCCCCGAGGCTGGTAACTAATAAGTAAAACGGGTTTCTTCAGCTCCTGGTTTTAGAGACTGGAAAGCCCAGAAAGCATACCCCTCCCAGACAACTAACTGGGGTCTCAGGACTAAGGTGTTAATCCCCTGTAAGGGCAGCAGCCCTGGTGACATGATGACCACACACTAGGATCCGCCTGTTAAAGGTCCCACTGCCCCCCGACATCCCACACTGCGGAGGGATCAAACTCCCAACGCGCAGGCACAGCCACACCATGGCTGCAAGCACTTCCGAAGCAATTTGTTTGGTGGAAGGTGCTGCTGGGTTCTCAGAGAACATAAAAGGGCATCGCAATTGGCCCTAGCCCACAAATCAGCTCACAAGCCGGCCAATCAGGTCAGGTAAGCAGGGTAGGACAGCGGGCCAGGAGGCACAAGGGCATGACGAGGACCAGGGTGCTGTGCGAGGGCCCAAGGGTGGCACTGACCTGGCAGGGAGGCTCCGACAGACCTTGACAGACAGGTGGGTTTAGCCCGGTACACAGGAGGGAGGCCCACTGGGTGCTGGGACTGCAAGGAGTTTAGCTGTAATTCGGGAATAAAGCAGAGGAGAGGCGGGGCGGATGCAGGTGAGCGGGTCGCAGGCAGGCTGAGCTGAGGAGCACCTGGGGTCTGCCTGTTGGCACTGGGGCCTTGTGCAGAGAGTGTGAGAGAGGGAGAAGTGGGAGGGACAGAGAGAAAGAAAGGAAGGAGGGAAAGAGAAAATAGCAAGTTTTTAAAGAAATTCATATTTATTGGGGAAAATCTAGAAGTCATAGAAAATCTAGAAATCATAGAAAACACGATGAAAAGCCTAACACATCCCTAACCATACACCCAGATATAATATTTTGGTGGCTCATTCCAGACACATACCCCTTACTGTGTATATGTGTGTGCGTATTTGTATGTCTGCATGGACCCGCACTGTTTTACCCTAAGGGGATCGTGTTTCCCATGCGGGTAAAACCTGCAGGTATTCCCATGTGGAAGTCCCACTTCCAATTCCGGGTCCCCCAGAACTCTTCTTCGTGCCATGGCCACATGTGTGCATTTGTCCCGGGAGATCGTCTCCTCTTGTGGGCTTTGGAGTTTTCCTCGCCGATCTGTAGAAATGCTGTACATAGTGAGGTATTAGCCCTGTGTCCCCCATAAATGATTTGCTCTTGAGGCAGGCATGAGAGCAATGTCAGGGGCCGACAGTTCCAGGGTGACTGTGGGAGCAGAGGCTGGGCCATAAGCGAAGGCTGTAGCGGACAGGATGATGCATCCAGGGTGGTCGTGTGGAAACTGGCTGCAGGGCCCGCAGGGACTGGGGCTTGGTGAGAAGCACAGAAGAAGCCAGGGAATCCTCAGACTCCTGCTGGAGGGGCAGTGAGGCCTCTAAGGAAGCAGGAGGTCAGGAGCAGGGTCGGGGGCTCTGGGGGCCATGATGCCCACGGCAGCTACCTGGCCAGGTGTCTGAGCAGGTCCTGGGTAGCCAATTTTGTGATTCCAGCAGAGTGTGCCAAGCCAATCTCACAATTTTAGGATATACATACAAACACCGTCCAGGTTACAGATGAAGAAACTGAGGCACAGAGCAGCTTCACAACTTGCCTGAGGCCCCTGAGCGGCAGAGCCTTGCGGGCAGGAGTTAAAGGCCCCATGGAGGATTCGTGGTGACAGACCATCAGCCTGCACCCAGCCCTTCTCTGCAGCCCAGGTGCTGGCCCTCTGTCTCCTGCCCCCAGGTGCTCAGGGCATCCTCAGCCCACCTCTCATTCCTGCCAGGCACCCTGATGACCACTGGGGGATGGTAGGTGAAGGGCCACATCTCTGGGTGGCTCAGACGCTGTTTTAGAAGGCAGAGCCATCTGCGAGGCTGCTCTCAGTTGAGGATTGGCCAGCGGGGAGCCTGTCCCATCTCTACTTCCATCAGGATGGAGCTGTGTGCCACCCGAGTGGTCAGGGTCCTGAGAACTCCAGAGATCGTTGAGAGCTGGGCTTGCCTAAATAAGGCCAGTCTTTTCCTTCGTGGAGAGTCAGAACTCCAGCATGGAGTATGGCCTGTGTTGGGAAGACCTGTCGCAGTTTACAGCACATGATGTTTGTCCACTTGCTCCGAGCCTATGGGTAGACAAAGGGCGTGGGCACGGGGTCAGGCAAACCCGGGCTCATGCCCTGCTTCTGGTCCTTCCCAGCGGTGCGACTTTAGGCTAGCTCTGTACCCTCGCTGAAGGCCCAGCCCTCCACCCACAGTGTGAATGACCTGTCCCTCCCTGTCATGGTAGTAAGCCTGTGGTACTCAGTCAGGGCCAGGCACTGAGGTGTGGAGCACAGAACTGTGTAACTGGTATCCCAAATCTAAAAGTCTTAAATCCAAAAAGCTGCAAATTGAAAACTTTTGAGCACTGGCATGATGTTACATGTGGAAAATTCCATAACCAACTTCATGTGACAAGTCTCAGTCAAAATGTGACACGTCTCAGTCAAAATGTGACACACTAAAAATACTGTACAAAATTACCTTCAGGCTGAGTTTATAAAGTGCAGGAAATAGAAAATGACTTTGTGTTCGGACTAGGGTACCATCCCCAAGATAACGCATCCCTAGTCCCACACCCAGATATAATAATACAGTATACATGCATATACCAAACTTTTTTTTAATCTGAAATCTAAAGTATTTCTGGTCCTAAGCATTTCAGATATGGGATACTCAACCTGTCTCCTATTTAAAGGTTAAAAAAAACTAAGGCCCAAGGGGAGGTGACCGGCTGAAGGTCCAGCGCCCTGGGGCTCCAGTTGTGTTTGCCTGGTCAGCTGTGTCTCTCCAAAGAACCAGGCTGTCCAGGCTTCTTAAGGATGTGGTGGCTACGCTCCCCGTCAGAGGCCAGGAGCCGCCTTGTAGACCTGACTGGTGGTCTGCCTGCAACACAGAGGCCATTTAATGTGTCCTTTGGGTCCCCTCTTTTACCACGTATGCCCCACATGTGCCAGGACCTAAGGACACAGCAAAACTCTGTCCTCTCAGAGTTTATGGAAAGAAAAAGACAGATGATAACAAATAAATACACGTGATGTCAGGCAGTGCTTGAAGGCGGGCGAGGTGACAAATGCCTCTTCATCCCAGGGCCAAGGGCAGCTTGGCAGGGGAGGCTGAATGGGTGGACACCAGAAGAAGGATCCAGGATACCTGGGGAGCTGGGCAGGGGAAGGAACAGCCCACACAAAGCCCTAGATGGAAGCTTTGTGTAGGAACGACGACAAGGACAAGTGTTGGGGCAGAGGGAAGGCTGGGCCGTCAGACCCAGCAGGACTTTGCTAAGGGGTGCTTTGTTTGGGGCTGTGGAGGGCTCCAGGCAGAAGAGGTTGTGGGACTGTCCCCAGCACACAGGGTCTCAAGCGAACAGTGCTGTGGAAGGCTGATGTGATAGGATGCTGCCGACGGCTGTTGTCACTGTCGCCAGTCTGTCTCCCACTAGACTCAGCTCTTCCAGGGGACCTTTGACCACCTTGGTCAGGAACCTAGGCAGCTGACCCTCAGCCAGAGTGAGAGTTTTTCAGATGCCTATTAGGAAGGGGGGATCCATACAAGGAGAGAAGGGAGGGAGGTCTTTGCTCAGTCGCTGTGAGTACAGTTCACTGGAGATGGGGACTTCTCTCTGGGCCTCTCCCTGGTGGCCTGGTGTTTTAGTTACTTTTCTCTCGTTGTTGGGACAGAATACTCGACACCCAAAGTTAGGGGAAGAAAGGTTTATTAGCTCACAGTCTGCAGAGGTTTCAGTCTATAGTCCGCTGGGTCCGAGGCGGGGCGGGCCGACGTGGCAGACCGGCAGCCGCCGCAAAGTAAAGTGAGGAAAATGCAAGGAATGTATGCAAATAAGCAATGCAAACAAGCAGCTAGTTAGCTTCTTCCTGTATCTATTATCTAGGCTACTTGCCCCCAGGGCGGCCCGCACTCCCGCCCCCAATCTCAGTCTCACATTCTTGATCCCAGCAGAACCATGCCAAACCGATCAATGAATCAATTTAGTAATCACACACTCTAGATCCAGCTATCTCTTACCACATGAGGCTTTGGGGGGACATCTAGACACAAACCATAACACCTGGACACATCTCAGCTGGAAACTTCAGGTAGGTATCCCTGCCTTGAGCCATGGCCTGCGTGGCACAGGCAGGCACTTCCAGAGAGGGGGCCAGCCTGTGGCCCCTCACACCTGGGGCTGCAGTGACCCCACTGGACCTCAGCAGGTCCCAGCCGGGAGTGCTCACAGGGCAGACTGCCCGGTAGAGGGTAACCTGTCTGGCCGGAAGCACTTGAGCCCTGTGGAGGTGGGACACCTACCCTTTCAAATGACCTCTGAGACTTGTCCTCACTCTGGATCGGTGATCTGAGCAGAACAAGCAATGTAGTAAGCCATGAACTGGATGTAAGCAAAACCCGCCTGCCATCTTGGTTGGGTCAGGACCCAGGTGCCGTGGGAATTGGGGAGGGGGCTGCTCACATCAGTGCCGGGGGAGCTGCCCCTCATCCTGTCATCCTGTGGATGACAGTGACAGGAAGCATGTTCGGGGCACCTCCCTTGTACGGTTCATGATGTGTGCTGATTCTTTCAGCATCGGAGGACGAAACCATGTTGTCTGTATGTGGCAGATGAAGACGGTGAGGTTCGGAGCGCAGTGGCGTCCAACAGGGACTTGGAGCATTTGCTGCCTTGGGGGTGGGTGCCGCACCCACCCACAGGTCAATGAACTTGCACGGTGGGTGACCCTGTCTATGGGCCACCCTGCACGCATGCAGTGAGAGGGTTCCCAGCGTGGGTGACAGCAAGGACACCCAGAGGAAGTTTACAGCTGGGAGGTGCTAGATATGCAGCTCAGGCCACCTGAGCTGCTTCCTGGACTTCCTGGATGTGTAGAGTCCTCCATGCTGGTTAGAATGTGGGATTCGAGACTGTGACATTCGAGGCCACAGTGCTTGGGGAAGCCAAATTTAAAAGCATAGCAGGGCCTAGTATGGCTTTGCATGTGTGGGGTGTGTGGCGAGGCTGCGACATCTCCCAATGTTGGGAAGACTAGCTAAGAGCCTGAAGGGGCTCTTCCTGGATATCTCTCCCTTTCTTCCTCCCTCTTGTGGTCCGTAGGAAACCCCCTAATAGAATTGTGCTTCCTTCCCAGTAGAAATAAAGAACATTAAACTGAAGATTGGCATTTAAAAAAAAATCCCAGTTGATCTCTGGATACAGGTGTCAGAGAAGTGTGGCCCTGCCCCATGTCCCTTGGGAGCCCAGCGTCCTCCATCTCCTGGGCTCTGGCACTCTGATCTTCTCCTAGTGTTACTCAGCAAGCAAACAATTGGTGGCGTTGTAAGGGAGGAAGACTGTGCCCTGGTCTCCATCACAAGAACGTGCCAGGAAAGAGCCCTCCTTGCTTGCAGAGGACTTGTCCAGCTTCCTGTGACTGTGGGTGCCATGGGGAACACGTGGTGGGGCCAGGCCAGAAGGAAGTGGGGGTCAGCTAGCCCGGGAAAGCAGAGGCAGGAGCGGGCTCGGACCTGGCTGCAGACCAGATGTGACGGTTGAGTGGTCCTGGTCCGCAACACGGCTGGCGCCTCCAGACAGCAACCTGGCCTTTGGACTGACCTTGTGCAATCCTGATGTTGCTCGCTCTTTGTAAAACAATTGAAAAGTCCCACAGCAGATGCTCAAAGGGCTGGGTCCTGAATCCAAGCTTCCCTTTAAGGGTGCCCAAAATGCAGTGAAAAATAGGAAGGTCTCATTATTTCACCTCATTTGGCAGAATGACTGCATTTACTATAAATTGCACTTAATGGTTGCATTTAAAAACTGGTTGCATAGAAATAGAGAGCTGTACGAATACTGGAGGGGCTGCCTTAAGGCAAGGCTTGGACCCAGCCCAAGCCATTTTAAGCACTTAATGGAGGTTTCAGCGAATTTGTTTATTTGGTTTTAGTCCGGCTGTAGAGTACAGGTGGGGAAACAGGAGCCTCAGGGTCCGCCAGGCCGGAACACCCACCCTGTCACCTCTCCTCCCCTCTTCTGCATCCTCCCATCCCTTCGCCTCCCACCTCCCCACCCAGCCTCTCTAACAACAGTGGCACACGTTCATTGAGGACACCAAAGGGTGCCCCCATCAGTTTGATATGAGAATTGAAGGAGAGGAGGCGGGCAAAGCATGGGCAGGGCCAGAGGTGCTGTGTCTTGGCGTGAGTCTACCACCCAGCCTGGGCGGGAGGCGCCCTGAACATGGTGCACGTCCCAGACGGAATCCAACATACTCTGTCCTTATCTCGCAGAAGTGGTCGACCAGAAGGCCGTGTATTTCTTCAACCTGAGCTCCATGCAGGACTCGGAGATGATCCTCACGGCCACCTTCCATTTCTACTTGGAGCCACCGCGGTGGCCCCGGGCGCGCGACGGGCCCTGCAAGCCTCGAGCCAAGAGCGCCCCGTGCCGCCCGCCACCCCCGGGCCCCGTGCGCCTGCACGTGCTCTTCCGCAGCCTGGCGCAGAACGCGGCCACGCAGGGGCTGCTGCGTGGGGCCATGGCCCTGGCGCCCCCGCCGCGCGGCCTGTGGCAGGCCAAGGACATCTCTGCCATCATCAAGGCGGCGCGGCGCGACGGCGAGCTGCTCCTGTCCGCCCAGCTGGACTCTGGGGAGAGGGACCCCTGGGTGTCCAAGCCCGCCACCCATGTGCCCTACATCCTCATCTATGCCAACGACCTGGCCATCTCCGAGCCCAACAGCGTGGCAGTGACGCTGCAGAGGTACGACCCCTTCCCGGCCGGGGACCCCACTCCCCGCGCCGTGCACAACAGCTCCACGGATCCCCGCGTGCGCCGGGCCGCGAAGGCCCCCGAGCCGCTGCAGGACAATGAGCTGCCGGGGCTGGACGAGCGGCCAGCACGCATGCCCCTGGCCCCGCACTTCCACAAGCAAGAGCTGTGGCCCGGCCCGTTTCGCGCGCTGAAGCCCCGGCCCGCGCGCAAGGAGCGCAGGAGGAAGGACCAGGACGCCTTCCCTGCCACCGCCTCGCAGGTGCTGGACTTCGACGAGAAGACGATGCAGAAAGCGCGGAGGAGGCAATGGGACGAGCCGCGAGTCTGCGCTCGGCGCTACCTGAAGGTGGACTTTGCAGACATCGGGTGGAATGAATGGGTCATCTCGCCCAAGTCCTTCGACGCCTACTACTGCGCAGGAGCCTGCGAGTTCCCCATGCCCAAGGTAGGCCGACTAGAACACCTCTGCCCTGTTCTACCTGTTGTCCCATCGTCCATCTTAGTTCCGCTCCTGGCTGGCGGGAAGTCCCTCTGCTTATGTGACCACGGGTCACCATCTGTAGCATGTAGATAATAACTTCCCATCCATTGAGCCATAGAGACAGGAAATAAGTAGACGGAGGTGGTTGCAGCCCCCAGATGTATTTGGTCTGTCTGTGCTTTGGAAAGTTTAACTTGGTCGAACTGGAATATTTTGTTGGGGGGGGGGCAGTGCAGGGGATCAAACTCAGGGTGGGGCATTGCCCGTGCTAGGCCAGCAGTCTACCACTAAACTAAAACCCCAACCCCGAATTGGAATTTTAAAATCAGAACATGTCTTCTGAAAAGCAGAACCCATCTCTGTAGAAGGGCATTCCCAGCAGCGGCCATCTGCAGAGGATGGCAATGCTGCCCCTCGGACAGGGCAGGTCCCAGAGTACCTGGCCAAGGCGGCTGTCCTATCTGTTCCTAGGCAGGGACCCCAGATGTGGGTGTCTGACCAGCCAAGGGCTAGTGTGAGTGTTTCCTAGTGTGGACTCCCTCCTTTCTGTCAGGGTACCTCCAGGGCAGCCAGCAAGATGCAGCAACACAGAGCTGTTTTATTGCTCTGACCCGGAGCTCTTGGAGGCTGCCTTACTCCTGGCTGGATTGTGGCTCTGTCCACCACCTCCGGGCAGCCTGCGCTGGCCCTGTGAACCCTTGACACCGGTGCACAGTGTCCTCCTGCTTGCCCCTCCAAGAAAGGAAGTCAGTGCATAAATCCAGTTTGAGCCTCACTGAATCAGCCTGGCGGGAAAGCGCAGGCACAGATGTAGGCTGTTTTAATCTGTTTGGGAATCAGAATCAGGGGCTTCTCCTCCAAGCTCTGCATGTGCGGGAGAGAGGAAGGGAGGAGCCTGCTGCAGATTGGGCTGCTGGAGAGGCTTCACACAGGCCTGGGGCAGATGCAAGGCCAGAACTCCACAGGCACACAGCTGGCTGACCCCATGCTTACCTTATCAGCTTGGCTTGCTGCCTCCCCACCTTCCCGACACCAGCCCTTACACCAGACGGAGCTGAAAACATGCAGGTGGCCCCGTCCTGCCCTGCCCCAGTCCTCATTACCTGCATCTCTGTGTGCCAGAGCAGGTGACAACTGTATTCACCTGGTCAGAGGTGGGCACGTGTGCCAAGTCAGGTCACTGTCTCTACTTGAGGGCACTTGCTCAGATTCCTTAGTCATTTTAAGTCTCAGTGTCTTCATCGGTGACATGAAGGTCATATTCATCCCTCCAATTGATGACAAAACGAGATGATTGCAGTAATGTTGCAGCTGCCACCCCAATTCAGGCACAGCTGGGAAGTGTGTATGTCCAGCCCCAAGCACAGGCCAAGCCTGCCCTTTCAGTTTCGGTAACTGGATCTCAGGGTTAGGTAGCCTTTGCTTGGCTCAGGTGCTCCTGAGATGTGTGACGCGCAGGCGCCCCCCAGTGGCCAATGCCTTGCAGGAAGGAGGGGTGGATGGGCAGGCCTAGGCTCTTTCAAGTTGACTTCAAAGGAAGATCCTGCCCTGCAACTCAGCTTTTCTTCTAGGTCATCATTTCTAGGGCCTCGGTCAAGAAATTGCAATAGAGCGGTGTGGTCTGCAGCCATGAAGACAGCTGCGATGGGTAGGCAGGTGAGGACAGCCCTGTGGTGACCTTGCCCCTTTCTCACCCTGCAGATTGTCCGCCCATCCAACCATGCCACCATCCAGAGCATTGTCAGGGCCGTGGGCATCATCCCAGGCATCCCAGAGCCCTGCTGCGTTCCGGACAAGATGAACTCGCTCGGGGTCCTCTTCCTGGATGAGAACCGGAATGTGGTTCTGAAGGTGTACCCCAACATGTCTGTGGAGACCTGTGCCTGCCGGTAAGGCCACTCTGGGGAAGGCCGTCTTGTGCCCCTTTGCCCAGCAGAGCCTTCCAGGGCTGGGCCTGGACTGGCAGAGCAGCTACAGGTGCAGGGCCGAGCTTGCTGGCAACCCTGCTGGGCCCAGAGTCTTCGCTGCTGGTGACTGAGCCCCTTGGAGTCTTCCTGAGTTCCCACCCTGGAAGTAGCGCTGGCCTGATGGTTGCCCATCGACCCACTGTCCTCAAGGCTTGCAACGGGGTGTGTCTGGGGCACTGGTCTGTGCGTTCATCATCTTGAAACCTGGAAGGGCTGTACAAATCTGGGAGTCCTCACTCCCCTGCATAGAAAGAACCGCTCTTTAAATGCTCAGTCTAAAACTCTTGAGGCTACAAACTGGAAAAAGGTCCTAATCATGGCATAAATGGATGTTTTCTTTCTCTCTCCAATGCAGATGCTTTTCTACATACAGTATGCACATATAACCATTGTGGGTTTCTTTCTTTTAAGGTATATTTTATTTTAAAACAAAAAGTTGGGAGTTGACACCTTTCCCCACAGAGATAATCACACTGGTTAGGTTGGATGGTTTAAATGCATATGGAAGTAGCATATACAGTAATATGTTGGAATACTAAAAAATAACCAAGATTTTATATTTTTGTAAATTATACTTTGTATACTGTAGATTGTGTATGTTCTGTGTTTTTATGGAAAGCTAATAAACTAAAGGGACAGTGGTATCTTGAAAAAGTCAATGTCCCACATTCCCAAATATCGATCCCTGTCCACTCATCTGAAGTCTAACATCTGGGTGGGTTCTGGGGACACGATGTCCTTTAGGATTGGCAGAGGCCCCAGGGTCCTCTCCATACTCTGTCTGTCCCAAGCTGCAGAAGGCCAGCTGTTCTTAAGCCTTGTAGGACCTGCTCACTCCCTCTGTCTTGCAGATCCCCACCCCAGCTGCCATTGAGGGGCACAGCTACACTGAGGCACAGTGGCCTCCTGTGAGGTGACCAGGACATGTATGAGCCCTTTAAAAGATAACCTGCAGTTGTCTGTTGCTCCAGAGACAAGAAAGAAGCCTTCTGCGTGGGGTAGTTCAAGCAGGAGGAAATAGCACACAGCCCTCTCGGGAGGTCCAGAATCAGGAGGCCCTCAAAGGACTGTGAGGTCTCCTTGTATATGTTTATAGAACAGCAGACCCATCACAAAACAGCCACCCCAGATGGCTCCATGATACTTGGCATTTGCTTTGCCTCCCTATCCCCCACCCAGGTTGGCATTTCTGACAGGAACATGGGTCCAACTCAAGGTGGCTGCATCTTGACCCCATCAGAGGGACCCGAGAGGATGATGTGGCCCCAAGTCAACCCATGGAGACCAGGAAGCTGCTAGGCCTTCTGCAGGGGTGGGGTCCTGTACTGAGGCAGCTCTAGGTGCTGTCTCAGATGGAGTCCTGAGACCAGGGAGTTTGCACCAGGCAAGGAGAAGGCCCTGCTCCCAGAGACTGGGATGGGGCAGGTGCACCAGGAAGGAGGGTCTGGTGTATCAGCTGGGATTCGGCATGCAGTTCTGGACCACGCACCACATCTCAGCAGCAGCAGCCCAGCCTAGAGGTGCGAAACCAGGTATGTGGCTCCGCCAGGCTTCCAGCTGCCCCAGGTGGGGAGGCAACAGTCCCAGACCTCTGGCCCTCCCGTGAGGTGCTGCACCCGATCCGGAGACAGGTGCAGGACCAATTCTCTGGGGATCCCAGTGGCTGGGTGGGCCACCCACAGACAGGTTAGCTGAGGCAGGGGGAGCTCCCCTTTCATGTGCCATCTTGGTCCCCTGTTCCTGCAGGAGCTGTGCCGGGGGCTGGAGGGGTCCTGTCGGGCTGCTGTAGGTGGCTGGGATATTACAAACAGCTGCAGAAGTCGTTCTTGACTTTCCATGTCTGATCCTTTTCAGAACACGGCTGGAGATAAAACGAATTTAAATATCAGGCCTTGAAAAGATGCCAAGTCCCTTTCTTCCAAATACGAGCTCCTTTGCATGCCCCCCTCCACTCAATTTTCCCCCCTTAAACCATGCCCTTTCTGTCTTTGATAAAGATGGGGTGTCCTGTGATCGCTTTATCTTACTCTTTCTAGAATCCGTAGTTTCAAGCCTTCATTTCTGGATTTCTGCACTGGGGGTGGGGTAGACTCTCCTCAGGGTCCAGCCAGGGACATTGCTCTAGGTGCCATCTTTCCCGAGTGTGCCATGATGGCTTTGAGGTGTGGAGAAGACGTGGACGATGTGTGTCCCCACTCGACAGTGGAAGGATCTGGTGACCGCAGGGACCCTTCTACCTCACAGAGCAGCCTGCAGGTTAGATACGACGTCTCATTTAGTCTCAGCAGCCTTGCAGCTTACTGTCTGATGTTAGTAGTAAATCAGGCTCAGGAGGCATAAGTAACATGCCCACTGATGTCTTCCCATGGACACCGTCAGCATCGATGCCCACAGCCGCCTGAGTCAGTGTCCACACGGCTGGCTCTACCCTGGACCTCCCCGCCAGTGACCCCTCTACAGGTCTGTTGGGTTTGTCCAGTGCCACCGAGTGCCATCATTGAAAGCAAGATTTAAGAAAGGGTGTAGCTCAGTGCTAAAGCGTGTGCCTAGCATAAATGAAGCCCTGGGCCTGAATCCCAGCACAGAAGGGGAAGAAGAAGGAAGAGAAGAGAAAACTTATGGATAAAATAGCTTCTTCTCTCTTAAAACCAAAATGTCAGCATTATAGTGTCACAAGAGCTGAAAGATTCCAGCACACAGCCTAGTTGTGCATGGGTCCCTGTGGTCACTTAGCTGCCTGTGTTGGTCTGCAGGGAGCAGTGTGGTGGCCTGATGCTATGCCTTGGCCCTGAACTTACAAGGTGTGACCGAATAATATGGCGATTGTTTATATCTTTAAATTTACTACAGTAAAAAAACCCGTTGACATTAATCCCCCTCAAAATCCTCCCCCTCACTTTGAACACTTTTCCCATTGTTCTTGGCACTTTCTGAAGGAGTTCTGGAAGTTCTTTCGTGAGTGTCTTTAGTTTTGCTATTGTAGGTGCCTCGGTGTCCTGAATCAGTTCGAAATGTTTACCTTCCATGTTCATCTCGACTTCAGGAAGAGCCAGAAGTCACAGGATGCCACATCCAGGGGGGATGCACGGTCATGTTTTTCTGAGCCCGCCTTTCCTTTGGACGGCACTCAGCCACAGTATTTAGCTTATAAAGACACTCACAAAAGAGGACTTTGAGAACTGTTTCAGAAAATGGCAAGAACAGTGGGATAAGTGTGTTCAAAGCAAGGGAGAGTACTTGGGGGATTCATGGCAATGTGTCCCTTACTGTGTAATTTTTTGAAATTTAAACACACTGTATGTGTAGGTCAGCTTTGTATATACTCTTGGGAGAGATCTCATGTCTTGGGGTTAGTTCACATGACCAGTACGGATAGCACGACAGAGAGCTAGACACTTTCAGGCTGGAGAAGACTTTGGGAAGTTTTGATACAACTCTTTTCCTCAAGAAGTAGGGAAATCGGGTCCTGGTACTACCAGACATCTTGCCTCAGGCATCCCAATAAGTGCTTCTATGTCTAAGTCATTCATAAAATATCATCAGCCATTAAATGCCTGTAACTAACACTACTTCTGTGGTCATGATGGAGACGGCCGTGATGGAGGAACTTACAGATGTCCAGGGCAGTGGTAGAAGGGTGTGGAAAGGGGCTCCAGAGGAGAGGAAGGGAGATGATGCCACAGAGAGCCCTACTTTGGGGCCAGCCATGAAAGGCAAGCTGGACTTGGCTGGTGGAGTAAGGACGTCACAGTACCACTTGTGCAGTGTGTGTGCCGGCTGCACATCAGGGGACCCAGCAGGACATGGCCAGGAGATTATGCCCCTTTAACCAAACCTGGGAACATAAAATCTTACAGATAATCAAGCTTCTGGGATTTCCACGCTCCTCTCTGCTCCCAAAGTGGCTACATTTGTCCAAGCCATAGTCCTCTCTTCCCTCCTGTGGAACTTATCGCTCAATCTAATCCAATCTTAGGCTCCCTCCTCTGTCTCCAGCAGTCATTTGTGTGAGTCAGTGCTGCAAGGGGTTCAGCCAGAGAATGAATGCCCATTTGCTCAATTAGTACTCCCCGTTTAGCACCCACTGGGCCAAGCACCACGCTGGGCAGTACAGTCAGACCTCTGTGTCTGTGGCTACCGCATCCTCAGAGTCAACCAACCTTGGGCTGAAGATGAGTTTTTAAAAATTGCCTTTGTACTAGCAATATATAGTCTTTTTCTTGTCATTATGTCCTAAACAATAGAGTAGAACAGTTACATTGTATTTTTTATATTAAGTGTTCTAAGTAACTTCAAGATGACTTAAACTATAGGGAGAATGTGGATAAGTTATATGTGAATACCTCAACACTGTATTTTTTTTTTTTTTTTTTTTTTGGTGCTGGGGATCGAACTCAGGGCCTCATGCTTGCTAGGCAAGCGCTCTACCGCTTAAGCTAAATCCCCAGCCCCTTAGCACTGTATTCTTAAACACATTTTTATTTTTCATTGACACTTAGGAATTATACATACATATGGAGTACAAAATAGCATTGCAATCCAAGTATGCAACGTGTAACGATCAGATCAGGGAAGTGACATGCTTAGCATGCTCGAGGCCCTGGGTTCCATCCCTAGCATCAAAACCAAAACAAAACAAAAAACCATCATTTTTATGTGTTGACTGACCATTTTGAAATACTCGGTTAGCTGTTGCAATCACAGTTACCCTGTTGTGCATAGGACATCAGAAGTTATTTCTCCTGTCCCCCTGCGCCCCTGGACCTACACACGGCACTGCAGATCATCTGATTTAAGGGACTTGAGCGTCTGCGGAGTTTTGGATCTGCAAGGGGGTTCCTGGAACTAGTCTCTCCTGGACGCTGAGACACAACTGTGTTGCTTACTTTGTTTACCTCTCTGATCAACATGTTGTGCCCAGAGGGACTGTTTAGAATGTCCATCTCTAGCACCAAAAACAAAAACACAGTGTGCGAACTTGAGCGTGCACCAGATCACCCGGAGGGCTTGACCCAGGTGCGGGGCCTGTCTGTTTCTGACCAAGGCCGAGAGTCTGTTCCTGTCTAGTCCCAGGGGCTGCCGCTGACCCCAGGCTGAGATCCAGAGTTCGAAGGAAATTATTCTGGGTGTGGTTGGTGGCGGGGGTTCAACCTGGAGCTGGGAGGGTCCAGCAGCCTGCTCTGCCTGACTCCAGCTCTCTCCTCGGCCTTGGGGTGGAGTTTTCACTCCTCCGAGGAGCCTCCGGGTGAGTGTGGATATCAAGCACCCAGAAGGAGGGATGAGTGCCCTCAGGGGCCCTCTCTCCTGGGACAGAGGGGTCCCTAACCCACTGGGGGCAGCCCTGTCGCAGATGCTCAGGGGATCTTTCTCACTCCACGATGAAGAGTGAAGTCAAGGTCACTGGACCTGAAACAAATGGACCAGCTGCCCCTGCATCTCTTGTCCATTCTTTTGTGCTTGTCCAGTAGCAACTGCGGGAGATGCAGTTCACGTGTCCCGGAGGGCAATGCAGGGCTCGAAAGTCACCACAGTACAGTAACACTGAGCATCCAGACATCAACAGCAGAGACGGAAGACGAAGCTGAGTTGGCAGTAGCCAGGGAGGGAAGTCAGCCTGCTTTGCATCTGCAAGGCACTGTCCTCCTCCAGGAGCACCAGTGGAGCCCGCTGCAGACCAGCAGCCCGGGGTCTGCCCAGGGGATCCAGCTGCTCGGAAGGCAAAGGCTGCGAGGCAAAGGAAGTCCTGGGCTGACACCAGCGGGAAGTAGGAGCGGCCAGAAGAGGATGAGTATGGGGAGAAGGGCACAGTCCCAGCGCCACGCTGCCAGGACAGGGGCTCTACAGAGGGAATGGTAAACTGCCCAAGGACGGGGACAGGGACACAGTGACTGGAGGGTCCGGTGCTGTGCTAACAGTAGCAGCAATGACTCTGACCCTCATGGTTTCCTGGCCTCTGTGCTAAGTGTGATATTCTGCTCGGTGGCGTCCTCGGCCTGATCCCTGGAGACTGACAAACAGGACTCCTCGGCACTGCCTCTGACCACTGCGGTAAGACTTGGCCAGAGCCGCATTCTCTGGGCTGAAGTCTGGGGGACAGAGTGATGAGCAGGGGGCTCAGCTAGGTGTGGAGCGCAACACCCCCTCCCCCATGTTTGGGCCAATCAGAGCATCAGGTTTCCCCACCAACCGTGATTGGTTGGGGCTGAGGCAAATGATTCAATCAGGGCCAGGGAAAACACGTGACTCTCTGGGGCTTCCTGGCACAGGGACTTCTGCTTTCCCATCAGGGCACAGGCCAGCTGCTGCCATGCTGCCAGCACAGAGAGGTGGGCATGAAGCTGGCTTGCTGGAGCGTGGAGGGCAAGACCGAGAGAGATGATACAGGGACTTTCCCCTATCCAGCTCAAGCTGTTCTAAAGCCAAACTGTCACAGAGCATTCCAATTTCATAAGTCAGCCATCGCCCATTTGCTTGAGCCTGTTCAGCGTTTGCTTTTCTGCCACTTGCAGCAAAAAAAAGAACTCTAAATGACATAACTTTCTGAAAGAAAAGCAAACCCATATGTACCTAAGAAAAAAACCAAGCTGGTGCACGCTGAGCCTGTAGATACCAAACCTGGTGCACTTTGGAAGTAAATCGAAGGCAGACACTGCAGACATTTGAGTCTGGGTAGTCTTACATTTTATGTCTGTTAGACATAGACTCAAAATCACCGTAATTCAGATCTTCAGTCTTTGAATCATCATGAGGAGAGAATTCCCTGGGAAGAGTAAGTGAGGAATTGAGAGGTGCACAATTTGGGGGTGGGGTGTAAGTTAGATTTTCTGTGGTTCAGTCAAGGCTGCCTTTCTTGAGGCCCCAGCAACAAAAACTGGTGAGAAGAAAGGGAGAGGTCTTTCAAAAAGGGAATCTTGGCAGCTTCTAGGAAAGGCAAAGCAGGATCCAAACCTTGTTCCCTACAAGAATTAGGAAGATCCATTCAGACAAACCAAGCAAGGCCAACTAGGAAAAGTGGCAAGGTCCTGGGCATTGCCACCTAGGGAAACAGGAGTCCCGGCTGATGAACCAGGCCCCCCCATGAGAACCTGGAGATTTGTGTAAACTTACGTAGGGATGAGAGAGTGACCCCCACTGGCCAGCCACAGGGGCACAGTTCAAGAAAACATAATTGTGAAACAGAGCATGCTTAGAAAGCTGTTACCTCGGTACTTCATGGGGGACACCACAGGACAGAAACCTGGACCAGCCAGGGTGCCCCAGACAAGCAAGTGTCAGATGTACTGGATCCTCACCAACAACAAAGCCACGATGTGAAATCAACAGTTGGGACCCTTTTCTCCTTCCCCCTTCCCAGCATTCAGAGGCTCTCTCCCCCTCCCTTGACTAAACCCAGGGTGCACTTGGACTTCCTGATAACATCATCAGATGCCTTGTGCAAATGAACACAATAAGGAAATGTGAACATATAGATAAGTTGAGCTTGGCGGGCCATATTCCAGACATGCGTGGGCACGTTGCTCTGCCCAGCTGTTGGGAACTGTGAGAGACTGTGTGACAGGCACCCAGGCAGCCTCTACAGCCAGACACGAAGACCCCTTATATGAACAAGTCACCGCCCTTTATCTGCAGTCCTAAAATCCAAAAACTTCTGGAAACTTTTTAACTCCTATAGCAAAATTTGACCTGAATGAATATTTGTGTATTTACGTATTTCTTTCACTGCAGAAATATTACGTGTTTGATGATAAGGCATTGTCTCTGATCCCTTTGGGGATATTACAGTTTGTACAGTGTAATACTAAATTTTGCAAATCTGAAACTTTCTCTATCCTAAAAACATTCCCAGCCGCCAGGGTTTCAGAGAGGGGATTATGGAGCTTTATATGTTTCAGAATGTTAACTGTGAGCATTGTTGGACCATGATGAGATTATGGATTATTTTTTATTTCCTGCCTTGTGTTTTGCATTTCCTAAATTTTCTGTACTATAAACTGCTGTCATGATCAGAAACAAATCTGCAGCATTTAAAACATGACATTGGGCAGCAGCGCCTTGCGCCTCTCTGAACACACCCAGACCACCCCGTGGGCCCCCCTGCTCAGTCTCTGGAGTGTAGGAGGGTTCTGGGCAAGGGGCTGCCCACACCCTGCCCTGCTGCCACAGCTCTACCTCCAGGATTTTCCGTGTGCCGTGGAATTCGTGGGCCAAGCTGGATCACTGCCCAGCACACTTCCTGCCCCTGCAGCAGCATTTCTGCGGCTGTGCACCTCCCCTCCTCCCCTGGTCATGGCCCCAAGGAATGGGGACTGCAAGTTCTGTCCAGCCACTCCGGGACTCCTGGTTTCACCCTTCCCCTGGGGGATCTCTGACCACAGCTTGCCGTGGGTGGCTCCTACTGCGTCTCTCCAAAGTGTCTCAGCTCTCCGCAGCGGAGACAAGATCACCTTCAGTCCTCCCCAGAGTAGAGCACTCTGCCCAGGCCCAGGTCTTTTGAACTGTACCACCATGCATGGTAGGGATGGACAGAGGCCAAGTGTGGGCATGTCGCTTTTAAAATGACGGTCCTTGGGGCCTCACAAACTGTATCCTGGCTGTGATATCAGCCTCTTCCAGCCAGGAGTCCATCTCTGGGCACAGAGTCATCTTCAAACTTCTCACCCACTCCTCTGCCCCCCCAGACTGCACAGTCCTCCTAGCCAGCAGGTATGGCCCAGGTGTCCCCCACCACTTCGTGGATCTGAACCAAGACCCCGCCACTCCTGCCAGAGACAGAGCTGGGATATGTGTGTTTGTACCACTACCCAGAGCATCCAGGAGACGTGGGCCTCCTCCCCGAACTCCTGCGCCACCAGACCAGGGGCAGACAGTGGCAGCCTGAACACATCATGACCTTAAATTCTGACCACTGTCCTCTGCACTGCAGTGACCTGCACCAGCTCACATTCATAGGGAAGAAGTGCAGGAGGATTTGAACCCTCATCGGCCCTGCTCCAAAGTCTTCCCCATCACACTGAGTGACACTGATTCTACAGTGGGAGCAGCCAAGCCAAGGGACAGGCCCTGACTCCAGAAGCCACAGGCCCCTGGCACGCCTTGATGGGGTCCCACGCCCTCCCACCCCCCTGACCCTGGGTTTGAGTCATCTTCTGGGTACTTTCAGTTGTTTCTATATTTGGAGGTCTTTCAGTCCCGTTTCTTGGATTCCTTCTTCTACAGTCCAGGAGAGGGGTGCGCGTCACTCTTCTGCAGAGTCTTCCCAACCGAGCAGGCAAGAAAGGAGCAAGGGTCCCAATTAGTAGGCGATGACCCGGCACAACGCAGGTCCTTCACAGTCAGCTGTGTCCTTCCCACAGGCCTCTGTGCTGGCCGAGGCTTCCGATGTTTATAAAGCCTTCATTAACAAGAGCTCCCATAGATAACAGGCCCTGCGCAGCACTGAAGCCAGATAAGAATAAGGGGAGGACAGTCCGGGATACGGGGCGAGCCGGCGTTGGCCACACACTCCCTGTACAGCGCTCTGCAGGACGATGCGCGCCCGCTGCTCCCCAGCTCCTCTCGGCACTCGGTAGCCCACCGGCGCCACCACAGCCCTGTGGTCTCCTTTCTGGGGCCTGAGATGTCTCCTGGGGCTCTGTGGGTGGCCCTGCTTGTGCCGTCCCTGCTGGCCTGCCATGCACAAGGGAGGCCATTGCAGGGCAGGTGGCAAGCATCGCCAGGGGAGCCCGGCGGCAGGCGGCAGGAGGGCACCGTGGACCTGACGGTGCTCCTGGAGAACATGAAGGTGGGTTTCCTGCACAGCCTCAACCTGAGCAGCGTCCCCTCCCAGGACAAGACCAAGCTGGAGCCGCCCCAGTACATGATCGACCTGTACTACAGGTACGCCTCGGACAAGTCGTCCACTCCAGCCTCCAACATCGTGCGCAGCTTCAGCGTGGAAGGTAGGGTTGGCTGGCCCGGGGCATCGGGGCTTGGCAGGGACACATTGATTGAGGCACTCTTGCCCAGCAGGGTGGCCACATGCAGCCCTGAAGGTTCCGGTTGAAATGAATCGCAAGGAAATAAAATGAAAGTGCTGTTCTTTTCCTCAGTGGTCAGCAGTTGCTTGTGACCAGTGGCTTCCCTGTGGGGCCTGTCCAGCAGCTCAGAGGTTCTAGAGGACAGCACTGTCCCCAGCCAGTGCCTCCCTCCACTTCCTCTCCCTTCCTCTCTCTCTTCTCTTCCTTTCTTCTTTGCCTTCTCTTCTTGCCCTCCTCTCTTGGCTTCTCTTCCCTTCTCATCTTACCCTCCCTTCCTGCCTCCTTCCAACTTAGAAACAACTTTCTTAACACCCAACTGGTGTATTTTTAAATGTTGGAAGAATGTTTATTCCTCTCCTATAAAGGGCTTTTAAAATCCAGATGATAAAGCCTTTGGACAGAAGTGTTAGAAGAAAATCTTCTTATTTTTCTAACCTGGAGGAGGCAGCAGGAGTTTGGGACAGTGCAGCCCAAGCACACGGCACAGGGCACTCTCCCAGGCCAGGTGCGGATGAGGGGTTGAACGACTAGATTCCTACCAGGCCCTCTGTCCCATGAGCGGTGCTGGCTCATGGTCCCTGTCAAGGGCCTCTGCCCCTCCTGGGCCTCAGCCCTGTGTGTGTCCCAGGGGCTCAGCTCAGGCCACAGCCAGGCCAGGCCAGACCAGCCCAGCGGGGGAGCACACGTATTTCTAAAGGCGCTACCCTCACAACGCATGCTCACTGCCGCTGGACTATCTGATTGCCCAAAAGAAGAAAATCTAGATTTTCTATGAACTTGCCTGACTTAAAATTCTGCCTTTATTATTATTTTTTTAATATTCAATCCACTGTATTCCCAGGACACACACCTGTGACCTCTGCCGTAGGGAAAGGTTCGGTTTCCTTGGTCAGGGCTAAGTGTTTTCCGATGTCTGACCACGGTCCCCCAGCACTGCCAAGCCACGCCCCAGTCAGAGCACATCAGGCCATGAAGGCAAGATCCAGCTGCGTCACCTGAGGGACGGCACATTCCACAGGAGCTGAAAGCCGGCACTGTGCTGAGCGAGGGGACCCCGGGAGCGACAGAGAGACCATGTGTTTCACTGTGTGCAGGGGCTATGCCTGGGTTAGGACGGCACAGAAGTATTTACTGACCATCTGCTATGAGCCAGGGACTGTGTCACTTAAGTTCCTTGTGCACCTTGATAAGGCTTCACCCACTCTAGAGGCAGGTAGGACAGAAAAGGAATCCGAGGCACAGAGAGACTCAGGACTTTACAAAGCAAGGAGCCCAGTGAGGAGGGAGGCAGGATCAGCTCTTCATGTGTGGGACCCCCAAGCCTTTGTGCCCAGTCTCAGCACAACACACGGTCCCTGCTCCTGGGGGGACACACAGAGACCCCAAGTTCAGTGTCCCTTCGGAGGTTCAGCTCGGTCAACGCATCAAGTGGAACACACCGGAACAGACTTAGCCCTACGCTCTGAATGACTGGTGTTACCGTAGGCTCTTCCAGCCGTTCTAGTTTATTGTCAACATCATGACTCCCTCGCTGTGCCTAATTTAGAAATTAACTTTCTCATAAGCACACGTGTGTAGGAAGAACATAGAGAGTGTGGGTTTGGGCACTACTTGGAGTAGTATCAGGCATCCACTGGGGCTGTGGGCCGTACATCTGGTGGATAAGGGGGTGACTGTAGAGGGTCTCAAAACCAAGCCAATTCTCTTCCCGCTTTGTGAACCCACCATGAGATAGTGAAATGGTCAGGTGTCAGCCAAGGAGAAATGGGAAGCAGAGAGAATGATATGGCTGAAGATAAGGCCACAACAAAACCACTGGGATATGTATATTTCCCCTCTAGATACCACCACCCACTTTCACTTTGTTTGAAAGCTGTAATTCCAAATGATGTCTACAGGATTTAGAGGCCGAGATTTCTCAGCGTGTTGCAATAGTGGACTTTCACAGTCCCCAACCAGGGGGACTTTAATTTTGTGCCCTCGGGATCTTCACGCTAAGGCTGCCAATGCTTTGCAGTTTTCTTTATTGATCATACATACTAGCTCTGTGCATTTTGGCAGCTGAACGCCTTGAGTCCCCATCTCCCCATCTGTAATACTGAAATAGTAATTAGATCCTCCTGATGGTAAGTGTGAGGGTTAAAGTAAAATATAATATGTGAAGCTGTCAGCACAATGCCAGGTATATAGTAGTTGCTCAACAGAAAATAGGAACTGTCGACCCCTATTGGAGATGTTGCTTCTATTTTCCCTGGGAAGAGCCTAAAGGAACCTTCTGAAGTGCTCTTCTACTAAGGGCTTAATGGGACCTGAATAGAGATGACACAGACAACGCCCTCCCTCGAGTCCTTCCATGTAAACCAGGAGGCTCAGCTGCGGAGTCAGGAGAGCAGACACTCCGGCTGTGCCTGTCTTATGTCTTTGCATTTCAGATGCCATCTCAACAGCCGCCACCACAGAATTCCCCTTCCAGAAACACATCTTGCTCTTCAACATCTCCGTCCCCAGGCACGAGCAGATCACCAGGGCAGAGCTCCGGCTCTACATCTCCTGTCAGAATCCCACGGACGTCTTCCGGGGGCTGGAAGGAAATGTGGTCATCTATGATGTCCTGGATGGAGAAGATGCCCGGGGTGGTGCCTCGAGGACCAGGACCTTCCTGGTGTCCCAGGACATTCGGGCCGAGGGCTGGGAGACCTTAGAAGTGTCCAGCGCCGTGAAGCGGTGGGTCAGGGTAGACTCCTCCAAGAGCAAAAATAAGCTGGAAGTGACGGTGGAGAGCCACAGGAGGGGCTGCGACACACTGGACATCAGTGTTCCCCCGGGTTCCAAAAACCTGCCCTTCTTCGTCGTCTTCTCCAATGACCGCAGCAATGGGACCAAGGAGACCAGACTGGAGCTCAGGGAGATGATTGGCCATGAGCAGGAAAGCGTGCTCAGAAAGACACCCAGGAGCAGCTACGGGGAGTCGGCCGAGGGCCACGGCAAGGAGGAGGAAGAGGAGGGGGAGGAGGAGGTCATGGCAGGCCACACGGCCACAGGGTCACTGTTAGCCAGACACAAGAGGAGCCTCAGGGCCGGCAGCCACTGCCAGAAGACCTCCCTGCGAGTGAAATTTGAGGACATTGGCTGGGACAGCTGGATCATCGCACCCAAGGAGTACGACGCCTACGAGTGTAAAGGTGGCTGCTTCTTCCCCCTGAGTGACGACTTGACACCGACGAAACACGCCATATTGCAGACCCTGGTGCACCTCAAACATCCCAAGAAGGTGGGCAAGGCCTGCTGCGTGCCCACCAAACTGAGCCCCATCTCCGTCCTCTATAAGGATGACATGGGGGTACCCACCCTCAAGTACCACTACGAGGGGATGAGCGTGGCTGAGTGTGGGTGCAGGTAGTACCTGGCCGGGGGGCTGGGGAAGGGAGGGGTCCTGGCGAGAGGCCCTGCATCCCCTGGGGCACGAAAGGGACCGAGTGGCTCTGCAGGCCAGCCTGGAAAAAGGAAGGGAGACTGTTGCCCCTCTTGTGAATCCACTGAAACACACGTCCGCGGGCTCCATCCTGGTCAAGAGGACAGCAGGGGCACGTGGGTGTGGGCAGAGTAGGAGAGCAGGATGAGAATTAGGACTTTTGATTTACAGGCACAGAACCCAAAACCCAGCAGGCCAGCGAGTACCCAGGGATGGCTGGATTCTTACCCAGGTCTGTGTGGCACCAAGGCCCGGCACCTTCCCACATGACCTGTGTGTGCAGCCAGTCACTCTGCTGCAGGAGCCACTGACGGTGGGGGCTGAAGCCCTGGGGCCGGGCCGGGCTTGTCACATCCAGGGTGTGACCTGCTTGTCCACGTGCTGCTCTGTGGCCAAGTGCTTTCTAACATCACCCCGGTCACTGAAAAACTATCCTCAAACCCAGAGCGTATTCGGCACGGTGGTCCTCTGACGTGCACTGTGACGCGGACACTGTAACTCTCATACCATGCACAGGTCAAGGTTTCACAGAGGGCCACTCCCTGGACGCCACTCTGTGACAGTCTGCAGGGTACACGTGGCATCCAGCACCTCCATGCTGACCTAACTCCACATGACCAGCTGCCCAGCAGAAGGTAGTTTTGCGTCCCCTGCCCAAGGAGACAGAGGGCAGGGCCAGGGCTTGGGTTTGTTGGATTGATGTGCTCTTAATTTGGTATTGGAAATGCATCTGTTTTCACTCCTTGGTGACATGCAGTCGAGTGATAAGATGTTCAGCTTCCTGAGCCAGGGCGCCCTGGCCTTTGAAGGCCCTGGTCCTTGTCGGCCAGCGCCCACAGGTTTCTGGAGGAGCAAAGGTCCTGTCTCCATGGTTTCCATCTCCTCTGTGTCCCTTCCTCTCCTCTGGCCCTCCTGCCGCACACGGGCCTGCACGCCGTGAGGAAGAGGCTGAGAGAGGCGAAGGGTTCCCCACACCTGGCAGAGCTGGCCCCTCCCTTGTGAAAGCCCCTGCGTCTGAAGAAAATATCACGGTGTTAAATGTTTACATGGAATCGATGAGCAACTTTAACACAAAAATACAGTGAAACATGGAGCTCAATTACTGGTGTAGGAGAAAGTGCGAACTCCTGGTTCCTGCCAGGCAGCGTGGTAGGACGGGGCTGCTCTTGGCAGGTGACGACGTCTTCTTCTGATTCTGGGGCTGTGTTTCTGTGTCTGTGTGAAGATTCACTTGGAAATAAAGTCAATGCCGGGCATGCGGCCTTTCTTGAATGTTAGGCCAGAGCCCGAAGGCGCCCCACTCACGCCCTGCCCATGAGCCCCAAGCTTGTTGTGCTTTCCCAGGTGGGACAGAGAGGACATGTTGGTAGTGTGCACAGTGGGGTGAGCAGACACATTTGCACACAGGCTTTTGTTAGCAGATGCAGGCATCAGCAGCTGTGTGACAAGAGATGGCTATGTCTACCTCCTTTTACCTCCGCATGCATCAAAGGAGGGCAGCCAGACCCTCACTAGGACCCAGAAATAGCCACAGCTCACCCTCACAGGCTCCAGGCCTGCACAATACCTCCAGTCCCCCGCCCCACCATGCCCTGCTTGGACGCCAGCCCGTCCCTATCGTCTCCCGTCCACCCTGCTCTGCCAGCCCCTCCCAGCTTCCCTGCTGCACCCCTGAGCCCAGGGTCAGTGACGAGGCCTCGAGCTCAGTGCACCACCTGGCTCCGGTTCTCCCCTCCTGCCTCTGGGGGAGGGCGTAGGGCTTGTGTCACACAGCTGTCACAGGCCCGGCATGGGAGGTACCACCTCGTCTCTTCTGCTGCTGTGGCCGTGACTCCTTGAAGATGAGGACACGGCCTCTTGCCTTGTCACCCCCAGAGGGCCCATGTGGCCCGCAGCTCAGGACAAATGATGCAGTCACATGTGTGGGACAGAGCACAAAAAGAGAAAGCTAAGAGACCCAGGGGCTTCCCTCCCAGGCCCCCAACCCAGCCCATCAGCTCACTGAGGTCCAAGGCTCGAGGCTTGGATGTGTGGAGTGGCTCGCCCTGCCCTGGCACTCTCTGAGCCCTTGGCGGACAGTACTGTTGTCACTAAAGGAGTCTTGGGACCCGAGGAATGCAGATCAGACAGACAAGGGGTCCTTCCAAGAGCCTCAGAATGCTCACACACTTTGAAAGAGGAATCCTGGCTCTTAGTCTCTGTCTTTCAAAAATATATTAAATGCCAAATAAGGTGGCACACATCTGCAGTCCCAGCACTCTGGGGGGCTGAGGGAGCAGAACTATAAGTTCAAGCCCAGACTGAACATGGGCAACTTCACAAGTCAACAAGACCCTGTCTCAGAAAGATAGATAGATAGATAGATAGATAGATAGATAGATAGATAAACAGACAGACAGATAGATAGATAGATGAACATGGGTAACTTCACGAGTCAACAAGACCCTGTCTCAGAAAGATAGATGGATGGATGGATGGATGGATAGATAGACAGATGATAGACAGATGATAGATAAATAGATAGATAGATGATAGGTAGATAGATGATAGACAGATGATAGATAGATAGATAGATAGATAGATAGATAGATAGATAGATAGATAGATAGATGATAGGACTAGGGATGTAACTCAGCCTGAAGGCTTTGGGTTCAAACCCAAGTACTGAGAAAAATATATTAAATACAGCAATGTTTTGATGTTCAGAAAACATGCTTTTCATAGTGAAAAAAGGGAACTACTTAAAATGAACAATAGGAGAGTACTTTAACAAACTCTGTCTCCCCAAAAAGGGGCAAAAGATTCAAACGGACATTTCACTAGTGAAGATGTACACATACCTGGTCAGTTAGCACAAGAAAGATGCTCACCACCATCTGTCACCAAGAAAATGCAAATTAAAATCACAACAAACCTATTAGAATGGCTAAGGCCAACAAGTGTGCCCGTGGGTGTCCACGGGGAGGAACTGTAAGTCTTATGCACTGCTGGTAGAAATTTAAATTTTCATAAAACACTTAAGAAACGTTTCTTAAAATGCTAAACATACATTCCTGCACTAGGTATCTTCCCAGGAAAACAATATAAACATTGATCTACACAAAGACATACATGCAAATATTGCTACCTGCTGTGTTTCTAACAGTCCTACACCCAGGCACCCCAAGAGTCTACAACCAGGGGAATAGGTAACACGTCCTGGTCACATCTGTGCAATGGAACATTACACACCAATGAAAATGAAAATAATGGGACATTCAACAATCCAAGGAGATGGGACAACAAAGCAGCACAAGGAAAACTTGGCATAGATCATAATGTATGTTATCTTACCTGAGGTCATGGTTTCATGGGTACTCACTCAAGTCAGATCTCACCAAATTGTGTATTTCGTGGATGGGAAACTTATTCTGTGTTAATTATGCATCCATTAAGTTGCAAAAATGCATGTTTATTGTATAATTTAGAAGTTACTGAAAACATACAATAAAGAAAGCAAGTATCCATCTCCTGAATCAAAATCCAGGAAACCCATGTTTGAGAATTTTATACAGAAACAAAAAGCACTGGTTCTGAAGAACATGGGTATGAGAATATTTATCACAATACCATTCACGGAGGAAGAAACAGAACCTATTTCAAATACACCTCACTGGTGTCCTGGTCCATTTCTGTTGCTGTAACTGAATGTCACAGACTAGGTGGTCTACGAGGAGGAAAAGGTTATCTGGCTCCTGGCTCTGGACACTTGGAAGTCCTAGAGCACCATGCCAGTATCTGGTGGGACTTTTCCTGCCTCAGAACATGGCAAGGGTGACACAGGGCTGCCACAAGGTAGCGCACAGACACTCATGGGGACAAGAGACAGATAAAACTCTCAGGTCTGGATCCACACTGCTACCTGCTTAAAGTGTGTCTCTAACCCCACCTTCCCCTTTTGACAATGTGTGCAAGGTGTCCGGGTCCTTCCTGCCTCCTGCCAGGAGCTCTGTGACAAGCAAGGTGACACCATGAGATCTCCCAGGACTGACTGGCTCCTGATCCCCGTCATAAACAAGGAAGAAATCCCTTAAACACAAGGGGAAGGTTGATGAGAACGCCCCTACCCAGGACCCCTCGGGGAGTCACCAGACCCCAGAGTACCTCAGCAGCCCCATAGAAGCTGGTCTCCTTCCTTGACTGATTGCTCACTGCCGCCTCCCTTCTTCTGCCTAAGCCTTTTGCCCATGAGTTCGTGCTCTTCGCTGCCTCTGTTTCAGACCCGCTATCCCTGAGACGGAAGCTCCCTTGCATCAGATACCCTGAGGGAGAGCAAGCCTGCTAGCTGGGGACTCGCTTCTCCCCAGAAAGCCACTGATGCCGTGATGGGGGCCCCACCCTCGTGACCCCACCTAACTCCCCTGCCCCCCATAGGCCACACTTCCAAGTACCCCTTCAAGGATCAAGTTCCATATACTCGAGTCCCAGGGCTCACACCTGCCCATACCCCCGGGAAACGGCGGCACATCACCAAGAACGGTGGCGCGCCCGTAGAAAGGAGGAGTTTAATGTCCCCCCTTGGACCAGAAGAACATTTGTACTGTACGTTTAAGGGAGTAGAACAAAGCGCGACTCGCTGCACGTGCTCAGAGACAGCGCTGCCCAGCCCAGGCACCTCAGGGACTCAAAATGAATTTCAGTTCTTCTGCTTATCTCTTCCTGAGAGCTTGGCCGCCCTCATAAGTCAATGCACAGCCACATCTCTGGATGTCACATCCTGACACTACATCTCTGTACTACACGGCCCCCAAGGCAGCCTTAATTCTGGCCACCCTCAGCCCCAAAGCTTAGCCTGGACTCCTGCAAGGACAGAGCAATCCCCTCAGAGAGTTGCGCCCTCAGGCTTGGAGTTGGGGTTCCCCAGGGGGCAGGGGAAAGGGCACCCAACAGATGTGCTCACCAGGAGGCATCTACACACCCCCACCCAGCCTTATTCTTGTAGTAAATCAGGCTCATTTCCATTGGCTGCCAACAGTGAAGCAATATGACCATATGTCACTTGAGCATTAAACAAATCCTAATGAGCTAAAAATATGTTTGTTTTAGCTAACTGACCTCGTTGGCCCTCCTCAACCACTTGGTAAACATCCTCAGAGAATGACTTCAGAGAACGGGCCGTGAGAGCCGCCTGTGAAGAGTAAGCCCCCATCTCCCAAGACCACCTTTTCCAGTCAAGGTACACATGGGTCCCACCTGCTGTCCACTCAGCCCAAGAAGTAGTGCTGGATGCAGCTCAGAGGAACCAGGAAGATGGTACTGGAAGCGGCCCTCCCCACCGCTGTTCCTTGGCTGCAGTCTGTGGTCTGAGCTGTGGTTGTCTTGTGGGTGAAGCGAAAGAACTGTCCCTCTAGATCAGCACGAGTGTCTGTTAGCTGGTTAGCTGGCTGGGTCGACGAGCCCTCAGGGCCAACCTCTTCTCAGATGGCACCGCCCCCTCCCACCAGCCACACCCCATGTTCAGGGCCAGAAGTTTCGTCCTCTTGTTGAGAAGCTGTGAGTTGAAGCAGGACTTAGGAAGGAGCAGCAAGCCCTCAGGCTGGTGGTGGGCTGAGACTCGACTTCTGCGGCCTGTGAGCTGACTTTGCACCAGGCTTCTTCTCACAGCCCCCACTTGAAATCTTGGATCCAATTAGCTCTGGCTCTAAAACAGAGATGGTACCAGTTACTTACCAGTAACAGAGTCCCTCCTATTTGCTGCACACTGCAAAGTACTCTGCGCAAATCTTTCCCATTTCATTGACAAAATAAGGGAGACATGTGGCCCCTAAACCCACAGAATAGACAGTGGCAGGACCAGGCGTCCAACAAGGTCTACCTGATTCTGGGCCATGGCCACCCAGAGTGGGGGAGAAATGCTGTTCACTTGAGGTGGCTCGCTGTCTTTTGTAAGGCTCTGGTGACACCCCGGGTAGTGGCTGACATGTGACAGGGACTCGGAGCAAACCACGGTTCTGCACATCTTCTGTGCAGAGATGGCTCAACAAGACAAGCAGCCATGTTCCTTCCAGGTCGCGTCACCCTGCCCCTCCCCACTCCACCCACCCCCAGGGCTGATGCACTTGAATTAGACAGGATTAAAGGCTTACCAGAGCAGGAAGCCTCCTCGCCCCAACTCCCACACTGAGCATCAGACCTTCTGTCTGCTCACTGAGAAGGACAAAGGAGAAAGGCTGCCACAGGGAGCAATATCGCGGCCTGCTTCCCGGGGTCCGCATGATGGCAGAATGGGCTCTGCTCCTGTCCTTGCTGCTGTGTGGCCACACCAGCCCCACACACCTGTTCCAGCCCAGCTTGGTGCTGGACATGGCCAAGGTCCTCCTGGATAATTACTGCTTCCCAGAGAACCTCATAGGGATGCAAGCGGTCATCGAGCAGGCCATGAAGAGCCAGGAGATCCTGGGCATCTCCGATCCTCAGACACTGGCCCGTGTGCTGACGGACGGGGTGCAGAGCTCCCTGAATGACCCACGCCTGGTCATCTCCTATGAGCCCAGCACCCTGGAGGCCCCCCGGCCAGCACCAGCACCCACTAACCTCAGCCAGGAGGAGCTGCTGGCCGGACTGCAGAAGAGTATCCACCACAAGGTCCTGGAGGGCAACGTGGGCTACCTGCGTGTGGACGACCTCCCGGGCCAGGAGGTGCTGAGCAGGCTGGGCAGCTTCCTGGTGACCCACGTGTGGAAGCAGCTCATGGGCACCTCCGCCCTGGTGCTGGATCTCCGGCAGTGCCCCGGAGGCCACGTCTCCAGTATCCCCTATGTAATCTCCTACCTGCACCCCGGGAACACGGTCCTACACGTGGACACCATCTACGACCGCCCCTCCAACACCACCACAGAGATCTGGACCCTACCGCAGGTCCTGGGAGAGAGGTATAGCGCCGAGAAAGATGTGGTGGTCCTCACCAGTGGCCGCACCGGGGGCGTGGCCGAGGACATTGCCTACATCCTCAAACAGATGCGCAGAGCCATCGTGGTGGGCGAGCGCACTGAGGGGGGTGCCCTGGACCTGCAGAAGCTGAGGATCGGCCAGTCCAGCTTCTTCCTCACGGTGCCTGTGTCCAGGTCCCTGGGGCCCCTGGGCGGAGGCAGCCAGACATGGGAGGGCAGTGGGGTGCTGCCGTGTGTGGGTACACCAGCTGAGCAGGCCCTGGAGAAGGCGCTGGCCGTCCTCACCTTGCGCCAGGCCCTGCCGGGGGTCGTACAGCGCCTGCAGGAGGCCCTGCGGGAGTACTACACACTGGTGGACCGCGTGCCGGCTCTGCTGCAGCGCCTGGCCAGCATGGACTACTCCACAGTGGTCTCCGAGGAGGGTCTGGTCACCAAGCTCAACGCTGGTCTGCAGGCTGTATCGGAGGACCCCAGGCTCCTGGTGCGGGCTGTGGGGCCCAGAGAAACCTCTTCGGGGCCCGAGGCTGAAGCCCATGAGCCCCCGGAGGCACAGCCTGAGGTGCCCAAGGATGAGGCTGCCCAGCAGGTGCTGGTGGACTCTGTGTTCCAGGTGTCGGTGCTGCCGGGCAACGTGGGCTACCTACGCTTTGATAGCTTTGGGAATGACTCCATGCTGGGGGTGCGGGGGCCCTACGTACTGAGCCAGGTGTGGGAGCCCCTGAAGGACACAGAGCATCTCATCATGGACTTGCGCCACAACCCCGGTGGGCCGTCCTCCGCCGTGCCCCTGCTGCTGTCCTACTTCCGGGGCCCCGAGGACAGCCCCGTGCGCCTCTTCACCACCTATGACCGCCGCACCAACATCACGCAGGAGCACTTCAGCCGCAGGGAGCTGCCGGGCCCGCGCTACGGCCACCAGCGCGGGGTATACCTGCTCACCAGCCACCGCACGGCCACCGCCGCCGAGGAGTTCACCTTCCTCATGCAGTCGCTGGGCTGGGCCACCCTGGTGGGCGAGATCACGGCGGGCAGCCTGCTGCACACCTGCACCGTGCCGCTGCTGGACTCGCCCGAGGGCGGGCTGGCACTCACCGTGCCAGTGCTCACCTTCATCGACAACCACGGCGAGGCCTGGCTGGGCGGCGGGGTGGTGCCCGACGCCATCGTGCTGGCCGAGGAGGCGCTGGACAAGGCGCGGGAGGTGCTGGAGTTCCACCGCAGCCTGGGCGCACTGGTGGAGAGCACGGCGCGCCTGCTGGAAGCCCATTACGCACGGCCCGAGGTGGTGGGGCGCGCGGGGGCCCTGCTGCAGGCCAAGCTGGCGCACGGCGCCTACCGCACGGTGGTGGACCTGGAGTCGCTGGCCTCGCAGCTAACGGCTGACCTGCAGGAGGTATCTGAGGACCACCGGCTGCTGGTGTTCCACAGCCCCGGAGAGCTGGTAGCCGAGGAGGTGTCCCTGCCACCCCCCGCTGTCCCCTCTCCTGAGGAGCTCTCCTATCTCATTGAGGCACTGTTCAAGACAGAGGTGCTGCCTGGTCGTCTGGGCTACCTGCGTTTCGACGCCATGGCGGAGCTGGAGACGGTGAAGGCCATCGGGCCGCAGCTGGTGCGACTGGTGTGGCAGAGACTTGTGGACACGGCCGCGCTGGTTGTGGACCTGCGTCACAACCCGGGTAGCTACTCCTCGGCCGTGCCGCTACTCTGCTCCTACTTCTTCGAGGCAGAACCCCGCCGGCACCTCTACTCCATCTTTGACAGGGCCACCTCCAGGGTCACAGAGGTGTGGACTCTGCCTCAGGTCGCCGGGCAGCGCTACGGCCCCCAGAAGGACCTCTACGTCCTCCTGAGCCACTCCAGCGGCTCCGCAGCAGAGGCCTTCGCTCATGCCATGCGGGACCTGCAGCGGGCCACTGTCATCGGCGAGCCCACGGCCGGAGGTGCACTCTCCGTGGGCGTCTACCAGGTAGGCGGCAGCCCTTTGTATGCCTCCGTGCCCACCCAGATGGCCCTGAGCGCCACCACTGGTGAGGCCTGGGACCTGGCGGGCGTGGAACCTGACATCACCGTGCCCATGAGCGAGGCCCTGTCCACGGCCCAGGACATAGTCGCCCTGCGTGCCAAGGTGCCCACAGTGCTGCAGACAGCAGGGAAGCTGGTGGGAGACAACTACGCCTCCCCCGAGCTGGGGGCCAAGATGGCAGCCAAGCTGAGCGGCCTACAGAGCCGCTACGCCAGGGTGACCTCTGAAGCTGCCCTGGCCGAGATGCTGGGGGCCGACCTGCAGATGCTGTCCGGGGACCCGCACCTGAAGACAGCCCATATACCCGAAGATGCCAAGGACCGAATTCCCGGGATTGTGCCCATGCAGGTGAGTCACAGGGGAGGCTTGGCGGGGGGATGAGGTGACCGGGGGCTGTGTGCACATTGCAAGACCTTCCACCTCTAGGTTTCTGTCCAGTGCTTCTTTTCCTCTCCCTCTCCCTGCAGTCCTGTTCACTCCCTGTGCCCAGGGTCCCTGGACCCCTCTGCATCCTCACGGAGCCCTGTTTAAATCCCCAGGGCTAGAAGGAGGATGGTCTGCCTCAGTTGGTAGAAGGAAAAATTTGCAGGAGTTCTCACTGCCAGTATAGGGAGAGGGTCAGTGAGTCACCCAAGGTCCCCAGTGTGATTCTCTCCCTGGAAGTATGGGGAATTCATCCTGCTGCCTGCCTACCTGGGGAGAGTGTGGTGTGTGTGTAAAGGAGCTGGGGACAGAGCTGGAGAAGTGTGATGGGGCAGGGAGGAGGTAGAAGCCAGGAGCCACAGGAGCCTCAGAGCCAGAGCAGAAAGCCAGGACAGCAACCCTGGAGCCGACACTGCAGCCCCTCCCGCACAGGGTGGCCGGAAGGGAGGGATACGGCTGTGAATGCTCAGTGTAGTCTGTCCCTCCCTGTCCCCCCAGAGGAGAGGAAGATGAGCCCAGAGCATTCAGAAGTGAGCACTGAGCTAGGGGAGTCAGAGAGGAGACTGTGTCAAGGCCCTGCCACTCGACCCGCAGTGTGGGGCTGGCAGACACACACAAGTGTGCTCTGCAGGGAGGCTGCCGATCCATCAGTCAGCTCCTGCCTGGATCTGCGCCCCAGGTCCTCTTGCATGACCCCACAATCCCACGCCTCTCCTCAGTCCATGCCCTCCTGACACTCAGCAGGGCCTCTGTCTCTCCCAGATCCCATCCCCGGAGGTCTTCGCAGACCTGATCAAGTTCTCTTTCCACACCAATGTGCTGGAGGACAACATCGGCTACCTGAGGTTCGACATGTTTGGGGACTGCGAGCTGCTCACGCAGGTCTCTGAGCTGCTGGTACAGCACATCTGGAAGGAGATCGTGCACACAGATGCCATGGTCATCGACATGAGGTCAGTGACTGGCAGGAGCCGGGAGGGCCCAGGGGCTTCTGGTTACACAGGCTGGCGAGACACAACCCTGGTCATTGTTTAAATTCCTCTGATGCTCTCGGTGTATATTTCAGGTTAAGAATTAGCTCGAGTATGTTGCTTGGCCATTGGAATCAAATGGAGGACATCAGGATACAGATTCCTGGGCAACTTCAGGGGGCGGGGGGAACAAGGTGACTCGATTGCCAGGCTGCTTGGGACAGCTAAGCCTCACCTATGCCGTGTCTCACATTCTACCCACAACAACCCACAAGATCAACTCACGGTAACCCTGGTCAGGAGGGAGGAAGGCTGGGGTCCCAGAAGGAATATAAAACCAACCACTATGGTAGCAAAAAGGAGTCTTTGCTTCTCAAATGGTGTCGGAACGCTGTCTCCAGCCATCCGTCTCCCCTCAGCTTTGCATTAGGGAGACCTCACCCAGAGCACATGACGGGAGGCAGAGGACCCCCAGGCAGGACCCTCCAGGGCCCATTGGTGGACACCCTCCATGGGCACAGGGAGGGGTGCTGTTCCCTGAGGGGCACTTCCACCAGCCCTGCTGCCTAGGAGAGGGCAGAGCAGCCCACCTGGAGCCGGGGCCTGCAACATGCACAGGACTTGAGTGGCCTTGAGGTGGCATTGAGCCCCAGGGAGGCTGGTCCCCTTCTCTGCAAGGCGACTCTTCCCAGACCCCAGTTTCTGTGCCCAGAGCTGAATGTGGGCTCCAGTGGTCCTCAATCCTTTATCTCCAAGACTCATTAGGGAGCCTCTGCACACCCCCATGCTAAATCCCTCTCTGGTTACCTGCACCCTCCACGCCTTGCAGAGGCGACACTTCCAGCCTAGGGGTTCACTTGGCTGAAAGACCTTTCCTTCCATCCCTGAGATCAGGAGGGTTTCAGGCTGGGGTCACCAGCTGCCCAGGCCCTCGCAGGGCCCGACCTGAAGTCTCTTCTGACACGTCACCAGACAGACCCGAAAAAAAGTCACACAGGGGGACAAATCCAAATGGCCTCAGATGGACGCAGGTGCCCTCATTCCCGACGATGTTCCATGACTCTGAGTGCACTGCCACATTAGGACACTTGAATTATGACACCTGGAAGTTTTTGTAAAATGTCACCTAAAGCAGCTGGGGAGGAAGGTGATTGCCAAGATATACTCCACTTACAGGCAGTGTGGGTGCGAGGGAGCCATTCCACGGTCAATGCCTGGGGAAACTTACAGACAGGTTCCCAACCGCGGGACTTGTCAGAGTCTTTAATGAATTAACGTGCAATCAGAGGGTGGGGTATAAGATTCGGTATTTTCTGAACATATTTGACCACAAAGCCTATTGGTCCCGGAAGTCTGGTACTCAAATTCTGAGGTAATAGAAGCCTGCTTGGAACGAGAGCCTTCCCCGGGGCCAAGACCCCAGCCACCAGAGGGCACTGAGGCTGCCTGTGAGCTCAGCCCCTGAGCGGCCCCCTCTTCCCTCCTCAGGTTTAACATCGGTGGCCCCACCTCCTCCATCTCAGCCCTGTGCTCCTACTTCTTTGATGAAGGCCCGCCCATTCTGCTGGACAAGATCTATAGCCGGCCCAATGACTCGGTCATGGAGCTCTGGACCCACAGCAAGCTCGCAGGTATGTGAGAAGCGCTGTGGCCTTCAGTCCCTGAGAAGCGCATGCCCATTTTATAGAGGAGAAAAACAGAGGTCTGGGATTACTCAACTAATAACAGAAAGCCTGAATGTAGCTGTTAGGGCCTCCATTACCTGCCTTGGGCCCAGAGCAGTGTCCCAAGGGGCAGGGCAGCCCCTGAGCTCTGTAGACCGGACTCCCAAAGTCCCCTTCCTGGTGGACAGCCTACCTCAGTCTCCCAGCTCAGCATGCAAAATCAGAGAAAGCTGTGCTGCCACCAGCAGAGCCACCAGAGGGCGCTGGAGAGGCCAATGAGGCTCCAGGCAGTTAGTTCCCTCATTACACACGCATTTTGCTGTAGCTTCCAGGACGTTGTCCAGTAATACTGCAAAAGGCAAATACAAACCAGAAGCCAGTGAATTCCAAACAGACCTCCAAGACCAGGAGTCAAAAACAGACTCAGATCTGAATGTTGTAAAACCCTAGAACTTCAAGGTCCAAGCTGAGAGCCACACGTCACCTGAGGCCACCCGGCCCTGCGAGGTGGTTGGTCCATACTGACTTGTGCAGAAAGTGTAAACATGCTCCAGATTTAGCAGACTGAACACAGAGAAAAAGAAATGAAGTAAAGACCTCATTCATACTTTCCCTGGGTTCTTTGTGAACTATTCTGAATACGTTGGGTCAAATAAAACATGGTTAAAATTAAATTACATGTTTTATTTTATCAGGGGGTTGTTTCGTTTTGCTTTTTGTGAGACAAGGTCTCACTATGCAGCTCAGGCCGGCCTTGCGCTCACAATGATCCTCCTGCCTCGGCCTCTGGAGTGCTGGGATTGCGGGCGTGCGCCATCATGCCTGGCTTCTCATGTTTTATTTTTACCTGTTGAACATGGCTGTCAAAACACTTAAACTGAGCCCAGTAGTTTGCATTCTGACCACATCGCATGTCTACTGGACAGCATTGTCCCCACAACTATCAGTAACTTACCATCTGGCTCTTCTGAGGATTCAAAAGGAGAGAGAATCAGGTCTGATTTGGAGCTCTCGTTATGCAGAAAGACGAGCCTGTCGGGGCCTCGCCTGTCGGGGCCTCCTGGAAGTTGATAACTAAATCTCCAGCACCCCTCTCCAGGAGTCTGCGGGTCTGGACAGGGCAGAGATGCAGGCGCCTCTGGCCTGGCCTCCTCCCACCCTGACGGGCTTCTGTCTTGCAGGTGAGCGCTACGGCTCCAAGAAGAACGTGGCCATCCTGACCAGCAGTGTGACGGCCGGTGCAGCTGAGGAGTTCACTTACATCATGAAGAAGCTGGGCCGGGCCCTGGTCATCGGGGAGGTGACCAGCGGGGGCTGCCAGCCGCCGCAGACCTACCATGTGGACGACACCCACCTCTACATCACCATCCCCACAGCCCGCTCGGTGGGGGCGGCGGACGGCAACTCCTGGGAAGGGGTGGGTGTGATGCCACATGTGCTGGTCCCTGCGGAGGCGGCCCTCGCCAGAGCCCAGGAGATGCTCCAGCACAACCTTCATGGGTGATGTGGCGCCCGGGGCTAGGGAGTCACCCTCCAAGGAGCTCCTGCCCAGATCCCGCCTGGGGCCCCGGATAGCTTCAGGACTGCCGAGCTCTGGTTAGACTTAGCACTGGAGGCACCCTTAGAGCTCATCCACCCATCCTGCTTGCCACTGCACGCATCCTCTCTGCTCACATGCCCCCAGAGACGGGGAGCTCACTCCTTCCAAAGCAGTCCCCCACAACTGTTAACTAGGGGAGATGAAGTGCAGGTCTGTCCCCACCCGTGCTCCCTAATCACTAATCCCAGGTCTTGTCCCAAGAGCAGCTCTGTCGGTAGAATTAACATGAGCCACTGATGCAAGTCATCCTGCCCCTTTCCATTTTCTACTAGTCACAGCTTCCAAAAGCAAAAATAAACGAGGTGAGTAATTTTAATGGCCTATTCTAATACTGTAGACATGTCTTGACTTACAGTGATAAACTCATTTTGTAAAGTCAAAAATGCAGCAAGTCAAAAATTCATCCAATACTCTGATAAACCTACTGTAAAGATGAAACATCATAAGCTGAGGCGCTGTAAGTCAGAACCATGTGTATCACTGATTGAACCACTCCACCGACACTCTTATCATCTCACCACCTCACCGATATAGCTGATGTTTGAGGTGTGATGTGTACTTTGGGCTCACAGCACAAGTCCACATTTCCGGTGCTCAGAGGCCACCTGCAGCCCAGGGTTCTGTGTAGAATTTCACAGGCAAGAGGTCAGAGGCTCCGCTCGTCTTATACTCTGGTCCCTGGGGCACTGCTCACACCGGCCGAGGTCATCTCTGTCCCCACCCTGCTGTGCACTGCTCAGGGGCAACACTAGTCTAGCCTCCTGCTGCCTGCCACTGGCTACCTGGCACAGGTGTGCGATGCCCGTGACCTCCGTGAAGGTCAGGATGCCGGAAGCAAGTCCATGTCATCCTCCACTGCATCCCTCAGACGCCTGAACCGAGTGAGCCGGGGAGGGGCTGGGGAGACACGGACAATCTGGGTGAACAAAGGCCCTGGCTGGTGCCCTGCATCCCTGCTTAAAGGTTGATCAGGAGTCAGACGCGAGGTCCTCCAGGGCCCAGCCAGAGTCCTGATGAAACAGTTAAAGGTGTACAAACTGCACAAACCCGTTACTGCCTCACTATGTAGAAGAGCAAAATCTCAGACGAAAGAATGAAGTTAGGAGAGTATCTATTGGAAAAAATAAGAAGAAAAATAGCTCCTGGTTTCTAGAGGGGACTCTGAAAGTGGAATCCCATGTCAGCGAGGGCCCTGGCTATCGTGTAGCTGGAATGCGGTGAAGGAAACTGTGCATCTCAGACCTACCAGGTCCCCAACGCAGGACGCCAGCACTTTCTGCTGGTCCCTGGGGAATTAGCTGCAGCCTAGAGTAAGGACCTCCCTTTGCTTTGCTGAGCAGGGTGCCCGGCACTGAAAATAGCCTCCTAATCCCAGCAGCTTAGGATGGCAACAGGACCAGACGACAGGGGCCTCCTGCCTCCAGCCCCAGAAAACACAGCTCTCCAGGAAAGGGGAAGCTAAACGTAGCTCCCCGCTCACCCTGCTGCAGGAGTCCCCTCCCCAGAGCCCAGTCAAAACTGTTTTCCAAAACTTCTCCTAGCGAGTGTCCCAAGCCAAAGCCCACTGGAGAATGGCTTCTTTTATCACTGAAAGGGTTAGCCTATGAAATGCTTCTCTCATGTGCTGTATGATCTTTAGACCTCCCACATGATTTCCAAACAAATAAAATGATGCAATCGACAGGGCCGCAAGAAACCTGTGTGAATTCCAAATGGCTGCCCAGAACCCCTGCTGCCTGCATGGGGTGTCCCCCATTCCCCAGGGCTGAAGGGAGCAGGGCTGGCCTTGGGCTTCTCTTGCGGACTTTCACCCTGAGGGTTCTCTTCCTCTTCTCCCGGATATGGGGGTGTGAGTGAGGTTAGAAGGACCAGGCCCAGTCTTTGACCTGTTCAATAGCTGGGGGTATAAGAGAATTGGAGTCGCTGGCTGCCCCATCACCACCATCTCTGATGTGCTTCCCTGAGCCCAAGCCATCTTGCCATTCAAAAAACACTTAATTGGTTGGCAACTACTTGTACCCAAAGCCCCGATCTCTGTCCCATCTGGAGGCCTGGCTCCAAGAAGTCTTCACCCAGGACACTGAAGGTCTATATGCCAACACCCACCCCTGACAGTCCTCCTGAGTCCAGGATCTCATCCGTGTTTGCTAATCTAATCACACGGACATTTGAGTTTAGGATCCTCCATCTGAAGACTCAGGAACTGGCAACAAATTGAAATCTAGGATCCCAGCCTCCTGATGGTTTTACTTCTTCTTTCCAAGGTAAGAACAAAAGAAACCCCAATCTTGGTTAAAAGTGAGAATTAAATTGAATCTGAATTCAGAATATCTTATTTTAGCCTCATCTGCACATTTCAGTGATTTTTTTTACAAACCTTAATTGAATGACTGCTGCTGGAAGATGACTTATTAGGTTATAATTTACCATTTTTCCAGCTGCTAATAGGAATTTTCTCTCCTGGGTTCCAAGAAATTAGCCAGCTCTTTCCATTCATGAACTCAGTGGCTTCTGTGTTCCACATCTAACAAAGGCTCTGCCAGGAAGCCACTGTGTGAGTCAGCTCCATGATACTGAAACAAAATAACTGAGACAATTAACTTATAAAGATAAAAGGTTTATTTAGCTCGCTCACTGTTTAAAGTTTCTAGGCCAAGATTAGGCAGCCCCATTGATGAGTCCTTTTATGAAGGTGGCAACTGGCATTGGTGGAAGAGAGAGAGGAGATGAAGTTCCCACAGTCTCTTTAAGGGTGTGACCCCAAAGACCTGAGGACCTTCTGCTAGGCCCCACCCCTTCCAGGTGTGCAACACTTCCCACTACTGCCACCTGGAGACCAAGCTTTCACATGTGGGCTTTGGGGAGACCCCTGTCCAAACACAGCAGCCACCAAGGGCCTAGATCTGGGGAGCAAAAGGGGAGAAGACAGAGAAGGCTGGAAGATGGAGACAGTGACACAGTCAGTTAGCATGGAGAGACCCCATGATGTTCACATGAACTCTGGGGGACACACACATCCAGACCGCAGTGCTAGCAGCCATGATTTAAAGTGACTGGCCCACAGTCCAGGAGGCAGGAAGGAAGG
>PVJO010005586.1:0-89663 GCA_004026905.1 Hystrix cristata | reverse complement strand
GAAGAGATAATGGCCAGGTGTTTCCCAGAACTCACCAAAAGTACCAATCCACAGAAGAAGTTCAGTGAATCTCGAGCAATCTTAATAAATAAAAAGCAATTACACACATTAATCCATCATAGTGAAACTGAAGAACACCAGGAACAGGACAATTAAAAAAGATCCTGAGAGAAATAAAGTATCCTTTGGTCTTCGAAAGGGTAGCTGTTAGACTGGCCACTGGGATCTCGATAACAAGCAAGAGGAGGCGGCAGAGGGTGGAATGATACCATCACTGCACTAGGAGAAAACAACTACCAACCTTGACTAATGCACCCAGTAGAATATCTTCTAAGAGAACAGAGAGACCTTGCTGGAAGTAGACTTCTAAGCGAAGGAAATTCTAAAAGATGGGCTTTCGGCAGAAGGAATGTGTCCAGATGGACGATCTGAGATGCAAGAAGGAACAAAGGATGCAGAGACTGTATGCAGCTAAACAAACATGGGCAGTCTAAGACTCTGTTAACAATTTCCTGGTCTAAAAAAAGGACAACTAGAACACATAAAACAGCCCCAGTATGTGGGGGAAGTGACAAGAAATAAAGTATTCTAAGGACTTGTATGGCTTGAAAGGGGGAGAAAAATAGGCATTTTGGTAAATCAAACATGCATGTTAAAATCTCTAGGATAACCATTAAAATAATGGAAATGAGATGCATAACTAATAGAAAAAGCAAAGGATGTATTACAAAAAGCTTAAAAACAAGCAAAACTAGAATATATATTGTTTGGGGATACAGGGGATATGATGAAACTATAAAGAAAAATAAGAGGATGATACAGACATGGTAGTTACTTGGAAGGAGGTGGAAGGAATCAGAAGAGGAGAGACAAAAAACGGACTCACAAAAAAGATAACTGGGGAACAGTGCTGGGGGTGAAACCCAAGGCCTTGTGCATGTTAGGCATGTATTCTACCACCCAGCTTCACCCAAGCTGTTCCTTCATGTTTTAACTGGATGATGGGTGGATGATCATTGGACTATTACTTACATCTCAAATGAAATATATAGTCTTTTATATCTGCTCCAGAGTGATGACAAAGAACAGATTTTCCAAAGAAAAGGAAGAAAATGTTCCCCCATCACGTCCCACTGCTCATAGTGCTAATGGTCCCCTGGGGGTCTGAGGGTCTGAAGGCCTCCTCTCCTTCTCCTTCCCCGCACCTGCCCCAGCACATTGCTTGGAGAGGGTTGACTTAATGGAGCTTACACAACAGAAGCTGTAGCGATCAGTAGGACTGCTATACTTAGAAGCTAGAGGGACACCAGTCATTAGTCTTCAAATAATTGAAATAAATATTATTTTCCTGGCAAAACATAAAAGAGCATCTTTCTTCTCTTGGTGGGGGGCTGTCTTGATTTGGGCTTCCCCAGGAGCAGACCAGAGATAGGAATACCAGGCCTAAGTAGATTAATTTGAGAGGTAATCCCAGGAAATTCTGGCAGTGGTGTGGGGCTGTAAGACCAAGAAGGGAAGGAAGCCAAAGAGGGAGAAACTAGGGAGCCAGTTCCCGTAGTGGGCTCTAGCCCTCCATGACCACTTGCGGAAAATGAAGAACATGCCTTACAGTTAACCCAGCCACAGCCTCCCAGGTCATGGGATGAAGCTGCTTCAAAACTTCTCTCCTGCATGCAGCTTGGCCCGTTCCTGGCCAGAGATGAAGTATGTAGGTGAGTGTCCCCGTGTTTGCGGGCAGCTTCCTTTGGCTTGCAGAAATAATAACCTATGGGACACTGGTAGGGTCCCTCTGGCCTCTGTGACAGCCTGAGAGGAAGGAGGAGAGTAGGGGCACCTGAGTGGAGGCAGGAGTAGCAGAATCTAACCTTGAGGAATTTAGAGAAGAGCCTTCTGAGGGTAAGGAGGTTAGAAATAAGAGGACAACCGCAGTAAGTATAATTGCTTTTGTGGCAGGCAGTGGGCAGAGGCACACGGCCACACAGACAGGGCAGTGACAGCCGTGACAGTGATTGGGGATTGTCTGCACACAGAGGTGGTGATTTAGGAGGCAGGGATGCACAGACACAAGCATTGACATACGGCAGAAGTAATAGTAAAACTCAACTGCGGCTGCTGACGTCACACAAAAGTATTCCAACCCTGTGTGGGCTGAGGGTGAAAAGAGTTAGTGTGGGCATAGTGTCCTTAAGGGTGCATCAGCAGATGCAGCTCTCCCTCCCTCCCTCCTCTTTCTTTCTCTCTTTTCCTTTTCTCCTCTCCTCTCCTTGCCTGCCTCGCCTCGCCTCTCCTCTCTCTCTCCCTCTTCCCTGCTCTTCCTGTCCTCTTCCTCTCTCTCTCTCTCTCCCTCTCTCTCTCTCTCCTCTCTCTCTTCCTCTTTCCTGGGAATTGAACCCAGGGAGCACTGACCTACATCCCCAGCCCTATTCACTGATTTATTTATATTTGGAGACAGGGTCCTTTGCCTGGGCCCCCTGGGCAACTTAGCAAGTCTTAATCTTAACAGACCCTGTCTCAAAATAAAACAACAAAAAAAGGGCTGGAGATGTAGTTCAGTGAGAAGATTCTGAATTCAATCCTCAGTACTGCATATAATATGTGTGTGTGTGTGTGTGTGTGCGCGCGTGCGCGCATGCGCGCACATGCATGTATCTGTATATGCAAAAATATGGCAAGCAGAATGAAAAAATAAAAAAGGAAGCAAACTACCATATGAATATTAAATAAAGACAATTTCAAGGCAAGAAGAGGCATTAAACAAGGCATTTAAGTTATGAAGTTAGTGAATGGACATTTGTTAGTTGCTTTTCCCACAATATTATCCTGACTCCTCTTTGAAGAATTTGTCATTCTGTTGTCACTAGCTATGTGTTTTGGGGTCAAAATGACATCCTTTCAGCTTTGGGATGTGCCCCAAAAGAATATAGATACCCAAAAGACAAACTAGAAAGAGGGAGAAAAGCCAAGTTCTTGGTGACATTATTGGGAGCTGCTGGAGCAAGCCTCACCTAAAGCTTTTGCTAGTTACAAGAACCAGTACATTCCATTTATTTTTAAACAAGCTGGAGTTGGATTTTCTATAACATTCAGTGCAAGAGTTTTCACTAACACAAAGGGTGTAGTACACAATTAAATACCACATAGTTTCTCTGGTGTGACAAACTGAAAGTGTAAATAAAGACTAAAATGTATTATATTGGGAAAGGGAAGAAGATGTCCACATGGGAAAGGGAACAAGGGAGGGGGAACGGAACAGAGAACAAGAGAAATAAGAAATGGAAGAAAAAAATGGAAACAAATCTTTTGTAAATAGGGAGGGAGGAGGGGCTGAAGGGAGGGAAGGGGAATGGGGAAAAAAGAAGCAACAAGATATATCATGTACAGGTACAACTCCCCTATATGAATGTTATCACTATGTACATCTAAAATGTACCATTAAAATAAAATAAGTTATAAAACAAAAACAAAAAAAGATTAAATTGTCATAATCTTTGTTAACTAAATATGTCACTGAAATATATAAAACAAGATCTTCAGACATGCAGGAGAAAGCAGATAGAAGTAAAATTGTAATGGAAGACTTTAAAACTCCTCTTCAGGGACCAAGTAGGAAACAAAATCAAGCACGAGGGAATGTGAATAGCCTGGTTCACAAGGCGGATCTAGTGGTTACATTAACTTACACAAGACTCTTTCAAAGGTGCCAATGGTACATGCGCACGTGTTCACAATTAAGCTACAGCAAAAACGTATCGTGTTCCCTAGAGAAGAAGAAGTGCCATGATTGTTGCCAGATGATCAGTCTAGGAGTTAATAACAAAAGTATAATACATACCCTCCAAGCCCTCCCAACCAAACCCCGAACCTCCTCCATAGTCCATTTTTTTGAACAGAAAAGGAAATAAAACTTGTAACTCTAGATTAAATATCTAGAAAATAATTGCAATAAAAATACAACCTCAAGACCTTTGAGATATAGCAAAAGTTGGACTCGAAGGGCATTTTCTGTTAAGTACTTTATTAAATAAAAAAGAAAAAACACATAACTCGAGCATCCAATTCAAGTAATAAAAAGAAACTGCACTTTTGGCTCATTTGTGCTGTGAACCTAAAGCCGTACTAAAAAATAAAGTGTGTTGCTGGGGATTTAGCTCAGTGATTAGAGTGCTTGCCTTGCAAGCACAAGGGCCTGAGTTCGATCCCCGGCACCACAAAAAAAAAAAAAATAAATAAATAAATAAAGTGTGTTTTTCAAAAAGAATTCATAAATCTTAGGAAAGTAGAGTACAAAACAGAAACAGATAAATTAGAAATTAATAAGTCAGGAAATAGCACAATTAGTCAATAAGCACAATAGATAGTTCTCAGGGAGGAACGGGAGCCGGCACAATGCATTTAATCCACTGGCTAGTCCCGGACTGAGGAAGAGTGCCAAACACACCCAACTGGGATGCACGCAGGGAAACTAAGCAGAGATACTGATGTGAATGGGAGCGTGCTGAGGTCATGCTTGGCGGAATTTTATGCCAATCAACTGGAGCACAAGGATGAAGTGAATGTTTTTCAAGAAAATATATAAGACCGTCACCAACTAAAAGCTAACTGGGAAATCCAAATAGACTGACAATGAAGGAGAGGGCTGAGGGGCTGAGGATGTTGTTTAAGTCTTTACCTGTGCAGGGTCCAGAGACCCTGACGGTTCCATGGACGATTCATTTAAATTTTCAAAGAATAGGTCATTCCTATGCTGCTTTAATTCTTTCAGAGCACAGAGAAGTAAAGCAAGCCTCTAACAGAACTTCTCTACAAGACAGCAAGCAATGAACCAACCAGGCTACCGACAGATCTCATGCAATGAGATCTTATATGAAAATGTGAATCATTATATGAAAATATGAATCATCCATTACATGAAAAATGAATCATCCATTGAAAGATAGTATATCAGTGCATTTATATTCTATATATATTGTGATGGTTGATCGATTGTGTCAATTTGAGTAAGAGAAGCTCAACTAAATCGGCTTGGCAATTCCACACCCTAGGGAGTGGGGAAAATGTGTGGAAGAGTCACCCAAGGGTGGTTTGTCCCCTGGATGGTATAAAGAGGAGATGAAGAAGGACAGGTCCGCTTCAGTTTCTTCAGAGGAGCTCCAGTCTTCACCTTCACCTTGGACGTAATCCCTTGGCTTCCGGTGCAGACTCTTCAGCTTCCGGTGCAGATCCTCGGCCTTCAGGTGTAGACTCTTCAACCTTCCATTGCAGACCCATCGGCCTCCTGATACAGACATGCATGAGACACTGCAGTGTGCGCCAGACCTTTGACTGGATCCTTTGGATCTCCAGTGTGCAGACAGACCCTCTGCACTCTTCCACATCCAACTCCATGGGTGGCCTTCCTAAGCCAATCTGTAAATTCTTATACATGCCTATATCTTGTATTATATCTGATTCTGTAGTAAATACTGACTGATACATATGTCCTACTTAAGGTAAACAGAATATTTAATATCTCAGGTTAAAGGAATTGTGACCTAAAGAAGTTTTAGTAAAAGAGTAAAGATGGTTTATATTAATAATTCTATTAATACGTTATGCTGTATACTCTTAGCAGACTCCAAAAATTTACTTAATAAGTTTTCATATCTGGTCTTTGTTTTTAAAGTGTCCATGGTAAAATAGAGAAGTGTATATTTCATAGATATAATTTTATGGTGTGTATTTTATCACTCAAAACAATAGCTAATATCCTGCTTAGTGATAGAACACTAGAGATAAGACCCATTATAGTTAATAAAAGATTATCATTATCATTATTATTATCATTGCAGTTTGATAGTTATCACCAAATTCCCAGGCACAAGGTTCGAGTACCTTATACTTCCATTGACCGGAGATGAAAGTGCCTGTAACCCACCCTCTTTCTTACACTATATATTATTATCCTCTTATGTCTGCCAATTTGATATAGAAAACTGCCTTTTTATAGTGGTTTTATCTTTCTTTGAGCATTTGTGAGCTGAATATTTATATATTTCAAGGCCATTTATGTTTCTGTGAATAAGTTATTCAAGTCCTTTGCCCATTTTTCTGTTGGTTTGATATCCCTTGTTTGACACTGTTTATTTGTAAATCAGCAACATTAGCCCTTGTGTATCTTGAAAATATTTTTCTCAATTTATAGTTTGCTTTTAATCTTGTTGGTGGTGTCTTTTGACATGACTTTAAATATATCCATAAAATACATTTGTCAATCTTATGTGTTAACAGTTTCCTAGCACTGGAGTTTATGTTGAGAAGGGAACTATTCCAAAAGCATGAAACTATTCTCCCCTGTTTTATTTTAACAGTTTTATAGCTATAGTTACAATTTTACACCAAATGTTTTGATACATCTGCAATTTATAACGTAGTAAGGATTGAGGTAGGGATAGAAATGGCTAGCAAGTTTCCCCACATCATTCATTAACTAAGTAATCCATTTTTCTGCCATTGATTTCAGGCATCATCTTTCAAAACTGGTTTCCCATGTAGCCTCAGGGTTGCTTGTATACCTTCTTTTTTGTTTCCTCTCTTTGACTGTGGCCTAGGCGGTTACATTTTAGATACAATCATTATAGGTTCTAATATTCGCCAGGGTAAGCACTACACCTTTACTCTAACTCAGAAATTTTCTTATTATCCTTAGAAATTAGGTCTTCCAAATAAGCTTTAAAATTATTTTGTTAGGTTCCAAAAAACTTTTTTTGGAACAGATTTACCGAGATTCCATTGAAGTCTAGTCAAACAGAAAGACATAGTATTTCTAACAATAAAATATTCCTCTACTTTAAGAATCTTTTTATGTCTCTCACTGTATTATAATTTTATTCATGTGGATCCTATGCATTCTTCTTTTACTTTATTCTTAAAAGTGTTATATTTGGGTACCACAGTGGTTGTTCCATTGTATTTCTTTAAATTGTAACTGTTTTAAACTGGTTATTGACTATATATTATGGCTCACTGCATATTAAATTTTAATTGGTCACCTTAGTAAGTTGTATTATTCTTTCTGATATTTTTTTGAGTTCATATGAAATTCAGAGTTATATCTAAAAATAATTACTTTGCCTCCCACTTTCCAATATTTATACATTTTATTTTTTTCTTTTCTAATAGTAATGATTCATAATTCTAGAATAATGCTAAATAATCACAGATTGCATTTGCTGAATGTGAATTATATGCCAGGTACTGTAGTAAACGCTACATAGATTAACTCATTTGATTCATAAAATAATCTAATAAAGTTAACATTATTATCCCCATTTCTTAGATAAGGAAATTACAAATTCTGCTATGGTAATTTTCCAATTCTAGAATTTCCACTTGGTTCTTTTTCTAGTTTCCATATCTCTTTTGAAATTCTCCATATTCCATCCATTTTATTGATTGCTAATATATTTGTCATAGTTATTTTAAATCTATCTTCTACTTCCAACGTCTACATTGTTTGAGGATCTGTTTCTATTGACCAGTTACTCTCTTGACTGTCATTTCTTTGCTTGTCAAGTAATTTTTTAATTGTACACTGATATTGTGAATATATTGATACAGTACATAACATGTGGGTTCTTTCACATTCCTTTGAAGAATGTTACATTTTCTTGTAACCATAAGTTAAATTACTGACAGATTACCTTGAATTTATGGATATTTGGCTTTGTACTTTCTCAAGAGAGTGCTACTTAGGCATTTCCTTATTGCTGGAACAAATCCCTGTTGGGGCATAGTTTTTGTACCTAAGGCATGACCCTTCTGAGATGTCAATGGGTACCCCAAGATGTTTACTAAATCCATCCAACTTGGTGACATTTGAATTCTCAGTGCTGTCTCCCATATGTGGAACATTAGCTAAAATTCTGCTCACTTTTTGGTTTCCCAACTACCATTTTTCTTTTGGGTGCTTGGGGCTAGCCTGGCTATGCACGTTCAGGGGTTAGCCACGGACTTGAAAATCTATACAGTATACCCCTGCAAAGTCGCAGTTCAGAGTTCCTGGCCTCAGTCGTTTGTGGAGTTTTCCCTTAGAACCTAACTCATATTTTTTCTTGGAAGCCCCCACAATTTCACAGAAACCACAAATATCTTCCGCAATTGTTTTTTTCTTTTTTTTCTGAGAAGTTTGCAAGTAGCCAATCCGACAGCGTTATTCAGTTCTTCTTGCTGCTGATTGGCTCCTGTCCTGTAACACATCTCCAGCAGGTCTACCGGCATTCCCACGTCATAACAGGTTGCTGTACTGCTTTGTAGATATCTCTAGTGCTCTTAGTTTTGTTCTTCTCAAAGCTCTAAGATCCCTAAGATGCCACCAAAATGCCCTGCATCTTCTAAGGCTTTATTAATATAGTATTTTATTAAATTAAATTACATAACTGAAGAGACATAGCATTTTTAGTGTTTAAACTATAAAACTAGGTGTATATAGGCGTTTTTCTGACCATATCTGAAATTCATGGTTTTTCACAATTCGAGGGTGCTCTAGCAATGTAACCTCTGTGAATTTTAGGGGTCCATTGTGTATAGATTTTGGACTTTCCTCCTCTGCAGCTCTCTCCTTTTCAGGATTTACCTCTCAATTTCAATCCTGTTAGTAGTCCTTGAATTTGTTTTCCCCTTTGATCCAATACCCCTTAAATTTTCAGCTTGAGTTCTTGTTGGTTTAAGCCAGGGAGGCTAAGGTGGACCTGAAAGGGAAAAATCCATATAAATGTGGAAATCTGCCTGTTCTTGGTTGTTCTCCAGACCTTTAAACCTTTTAAAAAAACTCTTTGGTCCAGACTCAGTACCTTTTTTTTTTTTTTTTTTTTTTTTTTTTTTGAGACAGGATCTCATTACGGAGTTCACACTGGCCTTGAATTCTCGATGTAGCCTAGGCTGGCCTCAAACTTGTGGCAGCACTCCTGCCTCAGCCTCCAAAGTGCTGGGATTCTGGGATCACAGGCATGCACCACCACACCCAGCTGGTACTTTTTTTTTTGAGAGTTAGTCTGTATCTCTACGAAGTACTCCATTATTACCAGAACAGCAATGTTGTGCTTTAAATGAGTATTGTTCAAAAGTTTGTGATCACAACAAAAATTTAATGTTAAATCATTGTACGTATCACACATCTAAGACATGGTAATAGAAACATGGTATATTATGAAGGGCCGCACATGCTGAGCGAGGGCCGGCAGCCCACTGGCCTCTCCTGCGTCTTTCAGCCTCAGGGTCCTCCTAGTTCTTCTGCTGCCATGGCTGACAAGGGAGCAGCCTTTGATGATGCAGTGGAAGAATGCAATCAACGAGGAGTACAAATTACACGCCTTTTCTTTACAATTTGGTGATAACCCATGCTCTGGAGTGGCCCAGCCTAATTGTACAGTGGCTTCCAGATGTAACCAGAACAGAAGGGAAAGATTTCAGCATTCATCGACTTGTCCTGGGGACACACACGTCCAATGAACAAAACCACCTTGTGATAGCCAGCACACAGCTCCCTAACGACAATGCCCAGTTTGGTGCATCACACTACGACAGTGAGAAAGGAGAATTTGGAGGTTTTGGCTCTGTTAGTGGGAAGATTGAAATAGAAATCAATATCAACCATGAAGGAGAAGTAAACAGGGCCCATTATATGCCCCAGAACCTTTGCATCATTGCACCAAAGACTCTATCCAGTGATATTCTTGTTTTTGACTATATGAAACATACATCTAAACCAGACTCCTCCTGGGGAGTGCATCCCACGCTTGCGTCTCCGTGGACATCAGAAGGAAGGCTATGGGCTTTCTTGGAATCCAAATCTCAGTGGGCACTTACTCAGTGCTTCAGATGACCATACCGTCTGCCTATGGGACATCAGTGCTGTTCCAAAAGAAGGAAAAATGGTGGATGCGAAGACCATCTTTACAGGGCACACAGCAGTAGTGGAAGATGCTTCCTGGCATCTTCTCCATGAGTCTTTTTTTGGGTCAGTTGCTGATGACCAGGAACTTATGATTTGGGATACTCGGTCAAACAACACTTCCAAACCAAGCCACTCAGTTGATGCTCATACTGCTGAAGTGAACTGCCTCTTTTTCAATCCTTATAGTGAATTCATTCTTCCCACAGGATCAGTGGACAAGACAGTTGCTTTGTGGGATCGAAGAAATCTCAAACTTAAGTTGCATTCCTTGAATCACATAAGGATGAAATATTCCAGGTTCAGTGGTCACCTCACAATGAGACTATTGTGGCTTCCAGCGGTACTGATCGCAGACTGAATGTCTAGGATTTAAGTAAAATTGGAGAAGAGCAATCTCCAGAAGATGCAGAAGATGGCCCACCTGAGTTGCTGTTTATTCATGGCGACACAGGTCAAGATGCCTGATTTTTCCTGGAATCTGAATGAACCTTGGATGATTTGTTCTGTATCAGAAGACAATATCATGCGAGTGTGGCAGATGGCAGAGAACATTTATAACGATGAAGACCCTGAAGGAAGCGTGGAACCAGAAGGACAAGGACTGTAGTTGTATCTGCACTCGTGACTTTAGACTCCCTCTTTTTCCTCTCAACCCTGAGATTGATTTAACACTGGTTTTGAGACAGCCAGAGTTTGTTCAGCTATCCCTTCATAATAGGTACCACCAATAATACTGCTGGCCCAAAAAGTGGGTGCTTTCTAAATATTAACTGGGGTACTTGATTCAGCAAAACCCCAGACTTATATTTAAGTTTTCTTCAGGAATTTTTTAGTAACAAACCCAGGTCTAAAGTAGCTACAGAAAGGAGAATATAATGTGTGATTATTTTTCTTCTTAAGCTATATCCCCAAGTTTTTCAGACTTGTTTCAGTAAAGGCTAGAGTGAGTAAGGAATAGAGCCCACTGGGGTTAGGTGTCTGAGCCATGAAGTGTAAGTACTGAAGACGTTATTTTTATTCAGGAATTAGGAGAGAATCAAGTCATAGATTCTTACTCTAAATCTTCATACCTGACTTCCCAGGATGCATATTTTCCTACCTAGACCAGTTTCCTCTTGGTTTCTTCAGTTTTTTTTTTTGGTTTTTTTTTTTTTTTTGGTACCAGGAATCGAACTCAGGGCCTCATGCTTGCGAGGCAAATACTCTAAGCACTGAGCTAAATCCTCAGCCCTGTGAAATGGTTTTTGTTGTTTTTTTGTTGTTATTTTAACTTGGGACCACTAAGTTGTAAAGACACGTTTTTACCTGACAGTCATGCCTCAGACTGTCAAGTTGAGAAGGGTGATTTGAGAGCTTGTATTTGTTTTTAAAATTAAATTAGTCCTGATAAGAGTTGCTTTTTTTTTTTTTTTAGTAGTTAGTCCTTGACCACTAGTTTGATACCATCTCCATTTAGGTGGACTGTTTCACTCTCCATGACTATCTAAGTGCTTATAATGAAATAAATTGCTTTTCTACATAAAAAAGAAATATGGTATTTTATGAAAAACAACAGTATTTCTAAAAGTAAATATTGTAACAGACAGAATGATATTGTTTAGCATTTTTGTAAATCTCTTTAACATCTGGTCAAATCCAAGATAGCTTAAATTTTTTTTTTTAATTTAGAGGACAATTTATTTAAAAGTGGGGAAAAGGGGGAAAAGGATATGATAGATAGCTACTTGACAAGTAGGGAGCATTCGAAAGTGAAATACTCCCAAGATACCTTAATTCTCTTAACTGCTTCTGCATTCAGTCTACTGCAATATCATACTTCATGTAGCCTTTGGACATAGTACTGTACACTTACTGTATTAGCCGTTTTTTTGTTGCTAGGATGAAGTCCTGAAACACACAATTTAAAAGGGAAAAGGGTTATTTCGGTTCATAGTTTCAGAGGTTTCAGTCCATGGTGTGCTGGCTCCAAGGCAGGAGCATCATGGCGGAAGGGCATGGTGGAACAAAGCTGCTCGCTTGATGGCAACTGGGAAACAGAGCACAGAGGAAGAGCAACAGAGAGAAAGGAGTCTGGGACCAGATATAATCCCCAAGGTCCTACCCACAGGACCCACCAAGACATACCCAGAAGTGTTCTTTGTTAATCTGCCAGGCATCTCTTAATCCAGTCAAGCTGACAATAATGATTAACTGTCACACTTATAAAAGAATGAAAGAAAAAAAAAAAGACATAATATTAGTGTATTACTGTAAAATTCTCAGGACTCCCAGTGGTCTCCAAAATCCATTTTGAGACTACTGCTCAAAATCACTATCATTGATACTATTCATACGGGCTATAAAACAGTGTAAAAATGAAGACTAGTGTGTATGTATGTATTTATTTACTTATTTATTTTGGGGCTGGGGATTGAATTCAGGGCCTTGTGCTTGCTAGGCAAGCACTCTGATCACTGAACTAAATCCCCAACTCTAGTATGTATATATTGTTTGTGCCTATTTTGTGCTAGACTATTGAAAATTTTAGAACGATCTTTTTTTGTTGTTGTTGTTTGTTTGAGACAGGGTCTTACTATATAGTCCAGATTGGCCTCAAACTCAATGATCCTCCTGTCTCATCCTTCCAACTGCCAGGACTACAGGGATGTGCCACTGCGCTTGGCTAGAACAGCCTTTTGTGGTAGGCATTGTCACTTGCTGCTCGCTCCCTTCCCCTGTGTTAGAGGAGGCAGGCAAACTAAAACAGAAAGACTCAGCCGTGTCCCCAGTGCCATCCACTAGTAGATAATGGTCATGGTTGGGTAGATTCTAACCCAAGTTTGTCTAATTTCAAGCTCAAATTCTTTCCACCATCCCTGTCTTCAATGTTAGTTTACCCTATTAAAAGTATTATATAAAAATGGATGAAATGGTAGCAATATATCTTTTCCCCTCCCCAAGTACTCTTTGTAAGCACAACATGCAGTCAGGGTAATTTGTGTAGCCAAGAGCTAACCTGGCCTCAGTCCTTCCCTGCCCACCTTCTATACAGGTTGCCCCCCGCTCTTCCATGTGTTTCCCCATTAATTCTTATAAACAACTCAGAACACGTTTTAGCATATTGCATCACACGCTTTGGCATAAGGACAATTACTCTGAAATAAATGAAAGGATCACATCCTCTCATGAAGAATATGTAGTGCTGGTAGATCAATTCCTTAAAAAGATTTTCTATTTATTACCGTCAAGGGGTTAGATCTAGGATAATGTTGCACACAGATAATAAAGGTGAAATACAGGGTACTTTGCAGATAACTACTACCCACTTTCTTTTTTCTGACAGTTATGGAGGGAAAGGAAAACTACAGATGTCTGATAAGACCCAGAGACATCCTTTCATTATGTGTCTTAGAGATAGGACCAAGTGAGAGGGGCACAGAAAGAGGCATAGGAAAGAACGAGGAGCCTAAAGAAAAAACTGAGCCCTCCTCCATTATATGGGTGGTTTCTGATTACTACACATCTGTGGACAATATTTGGGATTTATTTCTTGTCTCAAGATTCTTTGCTGAGCTAAAGTTGATGTCTGGAGCTGTATACAGCGTCTGTGAAAGGATCCCTGGGCAAATTAAACTCCACCGTTTTGTCTTCATTCATAATGTATGCTTTATACATCTCTTCAAATAAGCATTGGAATTTAAACTAGAAAGTGACAAAATAGTCCTGGCTGTGGGTCTAAACAAAACTGGAACATTTGATTGTTCTGAAGTCCTCTCTGGTCACTTTCCCTTTAACAGTAGACAAACCTTTCCCCATGGAAATAGTTCTTTTTCACTTTATTATCAACAGGGGAGAGTGAAAACAAAGAGGTGGCAGCACAATTTCTCAGCATAAGTCTCAAGGTAATACCACCTATGTGAGAATGGGAAGATACCACAGTAAAAATTTAAACGAAAGAGGAGAAAGGGAAATATAAACATACTACTCCCTTCGCCTGCACAGGCCTATCCTTGAGAACACTGTGAAAACCCTTCGTGAGTACCCCAGAGATGGCGGTCGACACAGCACAGGTGCAACCTTTTAACCTCAGTTATTTGGAAGGGTAACTTTAAGGTTCGCAGAACACAATTACAGATCTCTGGTAAATACTCGAGTGACCTTCACGTCAATACCAGGAGAGCTGAGACGCCCCTCACCTTGCAGATCAGTAACTCAGAATTACGGCACACGGGATTCAAGCTGCTCAGAATTGAGGAACTGACCAACTTCTCAGTTTGGAGATCTGGAATTATTCCTATTCACTAAATTTAGGTAAAAATGTGTTCTTTTTCTTTACTTGTTTGTAAATGATCAATGCACTGTTTTTTGGTTTTTTGTTTTTTTGGTTTTTTTGGGGGGTGCTGGGGATCGAATTCAGGGTCTTGTGCATGCTAAGCAAGTGCTCTACCACTGAGCTAAATATCTAACCCCTCAATGTACTGTTTTAAAGAATGATGTAGATTACAAAGAAATCATAAAACAGAGGCCATGAAAATAAACATTTTAAGTATGTAAAGATAGCAAAGTAGAGAGAAAAAGAAAAGCAATTATCTATAATCTTATCATCTTACTACCATTTGTAGCACTTTTTTCTTCTGATCATTCCTCCCATGTGTAGATGTATGTATATACCCTCTTTAAAAAGACTATATTCATATTTTGACATAATTTGCATCTAAAAAAATTAACACCATATCATAAGCATTCACAAATTTCTCATATAATCTTAATAATACATTTGGTGGCTATACTACAACTGATTATTCCCTTATGCCTATGAATGTAAGTTTTGTCTAAATTTTGTATACATTTGTGTAAGTAGAATATTTTTGTGCATACTGCTTTCTCTTTTTAATTCCTCTCTCTTGTTTTCTTTCTCCCTAGTTCACGCCATTACTCCTCTCATTCCCACAGGAACAAGTTTTAAAGTTTTTAATGTGCTTCTTTTATTTGCTTTTGTCCATGCAGAACATAGATTCTTGTTTTGTGTGAATGCATTATTAATGTACATGAATGTCATTTGGTTACGTTTCTCAATTTGCTTTTTTTCTTCACTGAGCATTAAGGTCCATCTTGCTAAATATATGTTTGTGTCATTGCTTCTAATTACAGTAAATATCCCATGACCTGCCCTGCAAACCATCCACTTTTCCAGTGCTGGAACCCTGGCTGTTCCCAACTCCCTGTGGCTCCTAACAATCCTGTTGTTTAATATGCCCCCTATTGGAACATACTTGTACATGTCTCTTTTGGGATCTATTTGAGAATTTCCTAGGGATTTTTTCCAGGTGTCATGGTAGAATCACAGCTTATATGTACTTATTTTGACTAAAGGATAGCCAGATTGTGCCAATTATGGCTATAATTTTTCACCTTCTGACCAGTAGTACATGAAAATTTCTCAGCCTCCACTTCCCTTCCAATGCTTGTAGTCAACTTGGTCTCTAATTTTTGCCAGTCTCTTACAAATAAAATGATATCTCATCACTGATGTAATTGTTACACTCTGATTATGAATAAATCTGAATGACTTTTATTTGTCTCTTAACCTTTTGGGGTGCCTCTTCTATAAATTATCTGTTCATATCTTACTTGCATTTTTCTATTGGTTTTTTTTTTCCCAGGACTTCCTTGATATCTGTTTTTGGCCTCAGGCACTGCAAATAACTTCTCCTATTTTGTGATCTTTCTTTAATCCTTGTCCATTGTGACCATCATGGACTGGAGATCCATGCCTTTAATATAATTAAATTCATCCATTTTGTGGTTTATGATTTGTGCTGTCAAAGTTTCTTTTAGGAAATCATTCCCTTGTCATAGGTTGTAAATACACTACCATATTACAATGACTTTAAATTTTTATATTTCACAGCTATATTTTAATTCATTTGGACTTTGATTTTAAATATGGAGATAGATCAGAGTCTGATTTTGTTTTTCTCTATGCAGTGAGCAAGTTTTCCAAAGCCCGTCCATTAAGATAATCTGTCGTGACAAGTTAATTTGTGGTATCCCTTTTGTCACGTGCTGGGTTCTCACATACACACGGGTCTGTCTCTGCTCAGTTAGTCTGTTTGCCTGCTCTTACAGTATCACACTTTATAATTTTGTTCTTTTGGGTTTTAGCAGGTTCTAATGAATTTTGCTTCTTTTTCACAGTTGATTTATCTTGTGCCCACAGTTCCCCCATTTATATGTCAGATAAGTATATTGAGTTCCTGAAAAATTCTAGAAGGAACTCTGAGATTGCTCTGAATTGTTGGGGAGCAATCAACATTTTCATTGTAGTAACTCATCCTGCCCAAGGGCATGAAAATCGTGCCAGTTATGTAACTTCTGATCTATTTATTTTACTAGAGTTTTAAGTTATCTCCATAAAACATGTTTACACTTTCTTAACTTCTACATACACTTTCTTATTTGCAAATACTATCTTATTTTTTAGATTATAGTTTCTAGTATTTGTTGCTGGTGTTCTCTAATTAGCAACCTTACCAAATTCTCTTATTAGTTATTAGTTTTTTAAATAAAATATTTATCTTATCAAAAATTTAAATTATAGATGCACATAGTTCCTCAAATTTTTAAATCATATTTAAAGATTTCTATTGTATTAGTAGTAATTTTGGCCTATACATTTGATATTTCACTCTTTTCCTAACTAGATGATTATATTATCTCCAAGTAATAGCCAGTTAATTTCTATGTCTCTAGGACTACATGAAACAATGCTGGTGAGAGTGGGTACTTGCCTCTTGTTTCTAGTATCAAAGGAAATGAATCAAAGTTTCTTCACTAACTATACATTTTGGTGTAAGTCTTTAATACACAACCCATAAAAAGTTAAAGAAGTGCCCTTCTATTCCTAGCCTACAAAGAACTAATTTTTTTTTTTTTTGTGGTGCCGAGGATCGAACTCAGGCCTTTGTGCTTACAAGGCAAGCACTCTAATCACTGAGCTAAATCCCCAGCCTGCAAAGAACTAATTTTAAAACCCCAAAGAGGTGTTATTTTTATCATGTAATTTTTAGCATCAACTTTTATAAGCTTCTGATTTTTTTCCTTGAATGCATGAAAGTGACGAATCATATGGACAACCATTCTGAGGAGGAACTGTCATTACGGTCCCGATATGACCCCTTCTGGATTATGATACATTCGTTAGATTTGGCTCACTTATTAAGTTGTTTGTCCATCTCTGCTTATAAGTGAACTGGTCACGTACTTTTCTTTCTTGTATCTTTTTTAAATATTATTTTCTATTTTTTTGAGATAGGTTCTTGCTATGTAGTTCAGGCTGGCCTTGAGCTCGCTATGTAGTCCAGACTGGCCTCGAACTCATGGCGATCCTCCTGCCTCAGCCTTGCGAGTGCTGGGATTACAGACGTGAGCCATCATGACATCTTCTTGTATTTTTTTAATCTGGCTTGGGAATCAAGAATACACTCGCCTCATAAAATGATCTAGGCTGTTGTTCTGACTTCTGGAACAACTTATTTAACAGAATAAATTGTGTTTGAAAGATGCGTACAACTTATAAAACTAGAAGGGGATTTTGGGGGGTTTGGGTGTGGAGGGAGATAAAGTATTTCAACATCTTTTCAATTGACTTAACATTTATTTCATCACTGTTGTAAAGTACAGTTGCAGAGCCAATGACAAGGACACATCCTTCTGGGTCACAATCTCGGCAACCTACCTCCAACCAGGCTCCACTTCCTAACAGCACATTCACTACTGAACTCCTCAGTGGAGAAATCACTGATGACGATGGTGTCCCCACCAGCCAATCACCTTCCAAACACATGAGACTTTTGGGGGACAGTTAGGTATAAGCCAAGCTTTGTCAGTTTTCTCAGATCCTCAGAGGCGACCCCTGTTGCGATTCTGTTACCATATACAGCACTGTATTAGTTTTGCCTCTTATTTAACATCACATAAATGAAATCATGCAGTATGTAGTTTTGTGTCTGGCTTCTTTGGGTCAGCATATTTTTGAGAATCATCCATGGATCTCATGGATGTTGCATGGATCAGTAGTTAGTTTCCTTTTATCATTAGAAAATATTCCATTGTTTAATTAAAACCACAAGGTGTTTATTCATTCACCTGTGAATGGACACTTTTCTCTTTTTTCCGGATCCATATTAATAAGTGTGCCAAGAACATTTTTGCATAAGCCTTTTGGTAGACACATGTTTTCATTTTTCTCGAGTAAATCTCTAGGAGCAAAATTACTAGGGCAGATGCATGTTGGATTTATAAGAAACTACCAAATAGTGTTTTCCAAAGTGTTTATAATATTGTACTTTTCTTCCTCCAAAGTAGGAAAGTTCGAGTTGCTCCATATCCTTCTCAGAGTTTGGTTTCGTCAGTGATTTGAATTTCAGCCAAACTAGTGGGTGGAAAGTAGCTTATTTTATTTTTCTTAAATTTTATTTTAGTGGTACATTTTAGATATACATAATGATAACATTAATCATAGGGAATTTGTACCTGTGCATGATATATACCTTCCTGCTTCTTTTTTCCCCATTCTTCTCCCCTCCCTTCAACCCTTCTTTCCCTCCTTATTTACAAAAGCTTTGTTTCCATTTTTTCTCCTTCTATCTCTTTTTTTCCCTTTTCCATCCCTTTCTTTTCCCCTCCCCCTCCCTTATTCCCCTTCCTATTTGAAAAATTTCTTCCCTGTTCCCAATATAATACATTTTTGTCCTTATTTACACTTCCGGTGAGAAATGAGAAGTGGTTTTAATTATCATTTCCCTCATTATTGATGATGTTAAGCATCTTTTTATGTACTTATTGATCCTTCATATATATTTCTTTGTAAAATATCTGTTTATGGCCCTTGGCTCATTTTTAAATTGGGCTATCATTCTAATACAGTTATATGCCACATGATGATGTTTCAGTCAGTGACAAATCACATGTATTAGGGTGGTCCCATAGTATCACATCACTAGTGATATCTCTGTGCAATCTGTGATGTTCACACAATGAGAAAATCCCCTGATGATGCCTTTCTCACAATATATCCCTATTAGTGGTGCATGGCTAGAATGAGTTGTAGGAATTATTTGTGGATCTTAGATTCAAGTCCACTGACAGATGTATTAAGGTTATTTTCTCTTATTCTGTGACTTGCCTTTTCTTTTTCTAGATGGCATTAATGAATGGAAGTTTTAAATTTTGGTGAAGTACAATTATCAATCTTTTCCTGTCATGGTTAATGCTTTTAGGGTTCCCTGCTCAGATATCTGGGAAGACATTCTCTTGCATATTCTTAAAATTAATTTTTGTGTATAGTGAATTGTAGGGGTGCCAGGACCACTTGTTGGAAAGACTTTCCTTTACTCATTGAATTGGTTTGATGCCTTGTCAAAATTCAATTAACCATAAAAGTATGTATCTTTGGATTCAGTGCTTTATTCCATTGATCTATTTGTCTGGCCTTATGCTAACGCCACATGGCTTTGATTACTATAACTTCATAATTAGTCTTTAATTAATGTAATGTCTTTCAACCTTGTTTGGCTATTCTAGGTTCTGTGAATTTCCATATAAATTTTTGTCAGCTTGACAACTTATAAGCACACGTACTGGTTAAGAGTTTGAAGACAATTGGACCGAATCTGTAAATTTATGTAAGAGCTATTAACAATCTTGAGTCTTCTAATCCATGAGCAGGATATAGTTGTCCATTTGTGTAGATGTTAAATTTCTCTCAATAGCGTTTTGTAGATTTTAGCATATAGGTCTTGCTCACATTTTCTTATATTTATCATTAATTATTTCATGGTTTTGAAGCTATTTTAAAAGTTTTATTTTATAATTGTTTGTTGCTGATGTGGAGAAACTGATTTTTAAGCTCTTACTGTAATTTGTAAGTGTGCTAAATTTAAAAAATAATATTAGTAGCTTTTTTGTGGCTTTCTATAGAGATGAACATATTGCTTGTGCATAAACACAGCTTTGCTTCTTCCTTTCAGATGCATATGCCTAATATACACATTGTTATTATCATGTGTTTTATTGGCCATTATATCAGTACAATGCTAAACAGAAGTGGTGAGAGTAGAAAGTGTTTAGTATTCATTCTTAGTTTCATATTAGCTGTAGGGTTTCTGTAGATGCACTTTATTAGGTTGAGAAGTTTTCCTTTTGTTCATAATTTGACGAAGCTTTCCCTCATGAATGTGTACTTAATTTCCTTAAATGCTTTCTCTAAATGTACTGAGGTGATCGTATTGCTTTCTTCTTTATTTGGTTTAATGTGGTGAATACATTGATTAATTTTTGAATATTTTATTAACCTTATGGTCCTGGATATAAATGGAAATCAATAAAATGGAGAGCCAATAATGAAAATAAATCAAAAAACAAAATGCTAGCTGAGTGCTGCTTGCTTGCAAATCAATCAAGGTTTATGTCATTTATAAGGCCTATATTATACTTTTTATATAATATTGGACTACCCTGAAAAATTATCTCTTTATATAATCATGATTTACTACTATAGTGTTAAGAAATTTTTGTATTTATTAATGAGGGATATTTTCATTTCTTGTAACGTACTTGCCTGGTTTTGATTTCAAGTGTCATTTTGGCCTCAAACAACAAGTTGGAAAGTGTTGCTTACTTCTCTTTGTTTTTGGTATAAAATTGGTATTTTTAAAGTAAATTAAAATGGATCTGAAGAACCTCTGAGCAGACAAAACCAGGTGTGCCTCATAAGTGACCTAAACTTTGATTTGCAAACATACGCGAAACTCAATTTGAGTTATGTCTTGTAAATGTTTATATGAAAGAAAAACAGAATGTAAGTCCAACCAATCATAAACAGGCAACAAATTTAAAATTATATAGCTTTGCACTTTCCAATGGGACAGACCAAATAAGGCAAATGTACCACTGTAACCAGTAAGATAATTTTTATTGTGCTTCTGCATTTTCCTCATAAATACTTGCTTCTGACACTTTGTCATCAGAGCACTAAATCTCTTTTGATCTAGTGTTCCCAAATTCATGAATTCCTTTTTAACTCAAATAAACTCTTTAAGATTTTATTATGCCTCAGAATTTTTTCTTTTAGCATTATTTCTTCCTTAAAAGTTAGATAAAATTCACCAGCAAAGGTATCTAGATCTAGAGTTTTCTTTGTGGGAGGGTTTTTTTAAAATTACAAATTCATTTTAAAAAGTTGATATAGAGCTGTGCAGATTTTCTATTTTTTCCCCTTGTGATAGTCTTGATAATTTGTATTTTTCAAGGATTTTTCCATTTTATTGAAAGTTTTAAAATTACGCCTTATTGTTGTTTTACATCTCTTTTTACTTGATAGATTTAACCAGAGTTTTATCATTTTATTGATGTTTTCAGAGAACAATCTTTTGGTTTCAATTGGTTTACTTCTACTATTTGTTTGTTTTCTCCGTTTGATCTCCATTTATATCTTTATTATTTCCTTCCTTCTATTTACTTTGGGTTTAATTGGCTTTTCTTTTTCTATATGCTTAAAAGGAAAGCTTAGGTCACAAAGATTAGACTATTACTTTCTTCTAAAACAATAATTTAATGCTACACATTTTCCTCTAACCACTGCATTAACTTCAATCCCGTCAGTTAGTATGCTGCATTTTCATTATCATTCAGTTTGAAATATTTTCTAATTTGTCCTGTAATTATTTCTTTTTCCTATGGATTATTTAGAAACACACTGTTTAATTTCAAAATGTTTGGGCATTTTAAAGATATCATTTGTATTGATTTCTAACATAATTCTATATCAGTAAGAGAACATATTATATACAATTTTGTATTTAGCAGGACTTGGTTTGGTGAATGTCCTGTGATTACCTAAGAATTTATATTTTTCATTTGTTGGGTGAATTTTGCTATAAATACCCACTAACATATTTATTCGTAGTGCTATTCTCTATGTGTCTGATTATGGTCTCCTGGTCAATCATTTACTGAGGGTAGAGTATTAAAATAGTTAACTGCTCATGTTTTTCCCTTACTTGTTTTATTTTTCAGTGTGTTCTTATGGTCTGTAGTGATGGAGTGTGAACACATTTGTCTTTAATTTGTTTTCAATAACTTGTAATGTATTGTTAAAATTATCGTATATCTTTTTCTGTCCATTTACCTTTAATCTACCAATGCCTTTAGAGCTTTTATGCTTAAAGTGAAACTCTCATACAGAACAAATAGTTTAGTCTTGTTAGGTTTTTAGTTCCATGGAATTAGATCAAGAAAATGCATCCAGAGTAAAGAATGCTTTGCCCTAAAATGACCCAGAAATTAATAGAAAAGTGCAGATTGTTTTATAGCTAAGGAGATATCTTGATAATTATCTTGATGGCCTAAACTTACCGAACTATTTCTTAACTTCTAGTGTCACGTTTTTTTGACAATCCTGATTCAAGAGTACAGCCTAGGCACTGAGAGAGAAAGTCACTTAACTTCAACCTGCAACTTTGTACCTTTCTGAGGTAAAAACAAGCAAAAAAATAAAAGTTTCAGTTTAGGGCTCTGCCTATTACTGAAGATGTGTTCCCCAGATGATTAAGTACTTTGGTGCTAATCAGGGGGGTAAAGATGCTAAAGCAGAAAGACAATATTTCATTATTTTCCAATAACCTGTAGTCTTTAGGCTGTGATGTTCCTAAGATCAATACTTTTATCTCTGTGAGGCTGGCATACATTCATTTTGTTACACATCCAGCATTACCAAAGAGGCCATTGTTTTGAATGAATAAAGTCATCCAGTACTCTGTTGTTATAGTGGAATCTCCTCCAATGGGCATAAAGTGCTCCAAAAAATGGGAACTCCTGTTTTAACCAGCATGATTTCCAGCAGTTTTGACGCATTTTTTAAAAAAGAGAAACAATCAATTCAAGAACTTTTTAAACCATTTCTGCATAAAATTTGAAGATCTAACTACTCTTCAGATAATCAATTTCCATTAAATACTAATAACAATTGTAAGACTGAGTAAGTCTCCCATCCTCAGCAACTCAGCAGCTGTGTATATACTGTAATTTTCATTAAAAACAATCATCTCGAGACAAATCCTGAGATCATATTAACTGCTGACTTCTATGCACAGATATGTTTATTATGCATATATTATGTGCTGTCTTATCGGTCACCTAACAGTACAATTAAAGTTTATCACAGAATTCTTACATGGGAATTTTAAAGTTCACCTCAGAATTTAGTTTCTAGGTTCTTAATCTAATGTGGAAATAGGATTTTTAAAATTTACAATTACAGCATAGGGCTGCTGGACTTTTTTGAGAGAGTTTGCTGAATGGTTAGAAGAATGCTAACTTATATTCAGGCTTAGAGAAACACGTCGGATTGTAAATTAAAGTGTTATTTATGAAATTCTCCTTGAATTGTGCTGAAGTTTTCTAAATGTAACAGGTTCCTTGCCACACTGTGTTTGAAATCTGAAGAGTGAGGTTTTATTGTTGGTGTCTTTCAACTACATGCTCCCGTGCCTCTGAGCTTCACTCACTCTGTTTTCTGAACTTGGACAGTACAAAGGTCTTAGTAATACACCACTTGCTAGAACAATGGCCCAAGTCCCTCTTGGTCCCTCTGAAAAATCCAGATCATGAATCTTGATGGAGGAAGATGTCATCCTATAAATATGTAAGATGTTCTTAAGCCTAGAGATCTGTCATTCTGGCCTTATTTGTCAGATACCGAGCAGCAAAGCTGGTCTCCCGAGATGCCGAGGCTCCAGGCTGAAGTCTTCTTCTGCAAAGAAGAGTTTTGCACAAAGCTGCCTACCAACCCTTTCCTTCCTGGTCACATTGTCCAAAGAATGTCCAGCAAAAGTAAAAGATAAAGAAGCATTACTTAAAGGATACAAAGGGAAAATCTCAGCTATCAATACTGCTTGCAACCCTCATCTCTACGATGAGTAAGGCCAAGATACAGGGGTGGGAAATCGATTTGGATATGTTTTTAGTTTAGGAGTGAATCACACTTTAATTCTATTGTGTGGAATTTACCTCTTGCTATTAGAGAGGAATATCAATCAGAGGTCAAAGCTGAAAATTTGGGCTTAGAATAATTTTCTCATTTGTCCAGTGTAATCCTTGTCTCCCAAACATTTAAACATTTTGAGATAATGTGTGAAATGCTCGGCATAAATTTTTAAAGCTTGCCTTCTGTGAAAATGATTACACATAATACCAAATAACTGCAATTTATGGTTCTCTGGAAAAACAGGAGGAATCAAATTATTCATGAAGTCAGATTTAACATGGTTATCAATGGGCTATAGGGGAGTCACTGACAGGTAAAAATGCTAGCCGTCAACACCAAGCAGATATTGTGACCTTAAGTTCCTTTATGTTCTGTACAGCTCCAGTAATTGAGCCTGTCTTCCAAGCTCAAAATAGAAAGGCTGTGAGAATATGTAGTGACCCTAACTTAGCTGTATTTAGGGAAATGAGAGTTTTTGCCATCATTTGCTCTGGTGAATGTGTAAGGGAATATTAATCAGGGAATTGGGGTTAAAGTGGGGGGTGTCTCCTGAAAAATCGAATTGCAGAGAAAAATAAATAAATAAAAACAGGCAAATAAGTCATCTACAGTTTGAAAAAACATTGTATCTTGTTTGTATCTTAGTTTCCTTTTCAGTAGTAAGTGTTGGATATAGCAGCTGGAATTTAGGCAAACAGCACTTTTTTTTTTTTTTTTTGGTCTCTTAATTTCATAGTCTTGACACTTTAGAGCAGGGAGGGACAGAGTTCTGTAAGTCACTGTTCCTCTGGGCAAAGATTTCTCACAGAACTTCTCTGAGTTACTTAGAGTCCACTGGGAGGTTCTGTGTGAACAGCACTTCTCTCTCTCCGGCAGGCTGTCTAACTGTTACTGTCCGAAGTCTTCCTCATTTCAATCAGAGTTCTCTCTACCAAATATTGTGCAATGCCGGCCACATCCTTTTTAGCGACAGAGGATGACCCTTCATTGCTGCGAAACGGGTTCCAGCGTCTTCACAAGTCCCCTCCTCCAGGCTGGAGGGCTACTTCACACCCTTTGCCTCAGAAAGCATAGCGAAGTGAGCAAAAATGGCTCTTACTTTGCTTAGGTCATTGTTCCCTCAGAAAATCAGATGCATGTGAGGAAATTTCTTCTTTCCCTGAAGAATATGGACATTATATCTATGGCCTTAAAAATGAACAAGTACACCAAGATGTATCATGTACAGGTACAAAATAACCATGTTGATTATGATCATTATGTATACAATGTACCAATACATGTTCTTGATAAAAATAATAAAAAAATTAAAAAAAAAATGAACAAGTACCTCAGGGCTCACAGGACAGGAGGCCAGGGACCCCTGGGACTCCTGCTGGTGCCGGGGTCATCTCAGGGAACATCAGAGGCTGCAGACCAGCTTGGACGCCTAGAAATCAAAGAGGAGTGATTGGCGGGAGGCGCCCCCAGCACAGAAAGAATGGGGACATTTGTTTTACGTGTTTCAGTTTTTTTCAATCAAGTATTGGATTTCAGGGTGTTTTGTTTGAAAAATGGAATGCAGACAACTTCTGGTTGACTAAAGGCTCTGGATATGCTGAGGATCTTATTATAAAGCTGTGTGCCTTTGAGCACCCCATTTTCCCAGAAAGTGCCAGCAGGACCAGTGTCACCCACAAGCCTGGCAAGAGAAGCTGGGACTGGCTTCCTCTGACCACCCTAAGTTGTGATGTGGCCATCACCGTCACGAGGGCTGCCAACTCTCATTACGCAACATCTTCAACTTCAGAATTCTGTAATGGGGTGGGAGTGATTTTCTTTCCATCTTACAGTTGAAGAAACCAAGACCGAGGAGATAAACGATGGCTCAGAGCCATGGTGCTGGGGTGTCTGGGCGTGGCTGGCTGGAGGCCCTAGGTCCCCACCCAGTGATGTTTCATCTGTAGAGGCAACTCTTGCCTATTCGCCCAGGGAGCTGAGTGTTAAGCCGTGTCACAACCCCTGGCCTGGCCAAACCCCACTTGTTCCAGGCTGTCTTTGCACTGCAGGTGAGTCTGAAACTCCAGGACGAGTCTTTTAACTCAGGGTCCTAGAGGAAGCAGAGGGCCAGAGAAGGGGCAGCCTGATGAAGAGAGGTGACCCATGAAAGGAGGTGATCGTGTTCCTTGGGTTGAAGGGGGCTGTTTGCCTGACTCAGCTCTGGGGAGGACGAGTTGTCTTCTTTGAGCCTTTGTTCGGGGTCCAAGAATCCAAATTCCTGCCTCTTTGTGGTTTGAACCCTGAGGCTGGGAGCCATAGCATCCAACAGAAACCAGATTTGTCAGGAAACCCTCTCTTGCCTCTGGCCCCACCCAAGAATTTTAAGGATGCCTCGCAGCCCCAGAGAGCCTAGCGGTGATGGGGGGACCGCAACAGGAATCTCACAGGCTGGCGACCAGCTGCGTGGAGTCCATCTCTGCTTGTAAATATCTGATGCCAAGGTCTGCATCCTCCTACCAATGTCTGCTCCATAATCACACTCCTCTCTTCCGTTTTTGACCTTGAAAATGCTGCAGAACATTTCCTTGCAGGGCAGGTGTGGAGCCTGGTATCCAACCTCAGCCTGTGCAAGGCAAAGCCAGCTTTCTTCCAGTGCCCACAGAAGTCTCTCCGGCCAGCATTCTTGTGGAGCTGGCACTATAAGGATATTGACAGTGGGGTGGTCTCTCTGCCACTCATAGGCTTCTGTTACAAATGCAGAGGTGGTGAGCCATGCAGAGGTACAGAGATGATTTTAGGTGGTCCAGTGAGGGACAATGGCTACCAATGGACTCACACAGAGACAACATTATCCCCTTTCCTGTCCCCTTTGCATTGTTCTCACTTCAGCCAGGACCATAGTCCCACAGCCAGTGTTGGTCTTGGGTACCTTTCTAATGCCATCCTAGGACTTAGCCTCTTCTGCAGACAACAGGTTCAAACTGGCTATTAATTACATTGTTTTGTGTTCACTGCACTTTTTTTATAGTGATTTTTTTCCCTATTTATGTCCAATAATACTTATTTTCCGTTTACAAGTGGTATGAAACCTTTAAGTCAGTGTATTGCTTCATGAAAGGTAATCAATGGAAAGAAAAATATTAATTAAGTAAGAGGGCAGAGGGTGCACAAAATTCACCAGAGTTTGGAAAACACTTGGACAAGACCAATAGATGCAGACTTGAACTTGAACCCTGGCTCTACCATTTTCCAATTGTGTAGCTTGTGCAGGCCACTTAATTATTGTTAATTATATGAGATAAGAGGCGTGGGAGTTCTCCTTGAACTGCAAGATAATAGTCAGTGATTACTTATTGTTGCTGCAATTGAATCACTTTGTTAGAAAGTACCACATCTCAGCCACGTCTGCAGTTTTCCTTGTTGCTATGGCCACTGTGGGTGGGCAGAGGGTCTGCAGAGCACTGCCAGCACTAGACCCTGAAGGACCACCTTTGGTAGGAGTTCTGGCCAGAGAGTCCAGGCCTGAGCCAGGGGAGGGAGGGGAGGTTGGCAGTCTGCCCAGCACAGCAACAGCAGAGTCACCACCAGACAGACGGCTTCCTGATAGTCACAGGGACACCTGCTTGTCTGTGAGCTAGGCCAGGGGAGGGTCCCCGACAGCAAAGGATCCCAAGAGCAGCTTTAGGGAGGCTAGAGGGAACCCCAGATCTGGAAGGCCATTCTCCAGTTACAGATGGGAGCCGAGGCCTGGAACCACGTGGCCAATGCTCCTTTGGGACTGCACATGCCTTCTCCGATGTGGTAGGCATGTTGTCTGCTACAGAAACTACACACTGAGGAGCAGAGCTGCTTCCCCCAAGCTCACAGCTCTCTCTGTGGGCAGCCTGAGTCCAAGGCTTTGTCCTCAGGGGGGACAAAGCCCAGCAGCTCCATCCCCTCTTGGGACGAGCCTGTGGACTGCTCTAGCTCCTGAGTCCCCAGAACGTGGCTGTGGCCTCTGTGGTAACTTCAGCCTCTCCACTGGGTGCTCCCTGCCCAGTCCTGCTTTCTTTGTCCTCAGGTGACTGTGGCTGGCAACACTCCCTCAGTGCTTTCTGATGTTGGTATTTTCCTCCCAGAGTCGCTTCCAGCAGAACATGACCAGTGACGATAAGGACCAGACTAGCTGGCTGGTGGCAAAGTGGAGAACGTGGGCTGGCCCCTCTGACCGTATCTTGTAGACCCTGTGTTGTCCCGAGTCCCCCTCGTTAACTTGAGTTGTGTTCAAATTTCGAATGCTCTGGCAACATTTGATAGCTTGTGGCCAAAAGGAGGGAAATAAGAATTCTCTTCCCACAAAATCATACTTTCCAAGCACAATCTTGTGGTTTAACTTCTGCTGCATACCAGGCCTCTTCCAGGTATTAGAGATAGAACACCGAGCAACATAAATGGAAAGTCTGTGCTCGTATGGGTTGTCCTCTGGTGTGGGACACAATAATAAGCAAAGCAGAGAAATAAACTACTTAGGAAGTTAGGTAATGGGGTGTGTGTGTGTATGTGTGTGTGTGTGTGTGTGTGTGTGTTGGGAGTGTGTAAATACAGGTGAGAGGTTAGAAGAGGCTTCACTGAGGAAGCAATACTAGAGGAAAGGAAAGACTTAAGGAGAAAGTGAGCAAGGAACACTTGGGCAGAGAGACCAGCAGGCATCCCCACCCCCAGGACCCCACAACTTCCCACGACTTCCAGGGCAAATTCTTTACGCCTGGCCTTTCGCTTCACGGTGGGTATCTACTTATTTCCTGCACAAGGGAATCGTTGTTGGTAATTCAAGAACCATTTGCTAGGGACTGTCATTGTCAGTAAAGATAAGTTTATGGACAGGATAGGATCTTGGCATTAATGCTGAAAGGTAAGTGAGAGAAACAGCAGACAAGCCCGTTACCAAAATAAGGACACACCGGTGACATGCCGGGAAGGAAGGGAACAGTGGCTGGGATGGACTTGTGAGAGACAGGATGGTCAGAGAAGGCCTCTCTGAGAATGGGCGTTTAAATTCAGAGACTGCAGGGCACCATGGCCAGGACATTTGTCAGGAAGTGGGTGATGTGAAATTAGGGAGGGGAAAATATTACAGGCAAAAGGAATAGGAAGGGCCAAGGTCCTCAGGTTGGAGGGAGGCCCATGAATCTAAAGTAGGAGCCCTATTGTGTGTAGATGGGGTAAGAAATGCCTGGAGCACATGCCTGGACTCCCAGATCCAAGACAGAGACCTGCTCTCTCAGCTCTAAGAATGTACTTGACATCTCAGCTGGCCCAGTAGATGACCTGACAGCCCCCTATTTGAGGGCATGGCTGATACCAATTTTCTCACTCATCCATTGCTTTGTTTTGTTTAAAAAAAAAAACCCAGCTCCATTAAAGTACAATTGGCACATAATGAACTACACATATTTAAAGCGTAGAATTTGGTGAGTTGGGGCATGTGCACACACCCATGAAACCATTCCCACGATCAAGACAATGAGCACGGTCACTTCTCTCCAGCATTTTCTTGTGTCCCTTCGCGGTTCCATTCCCCAGCCCTCAGTCCCCTCCCCACCCCAGGCAGATCTGTTTTTTGTCACTGTGGGTGAGTATGAATTTCGCAGAATTCTATATAAACAGACTCACACAGTATGTACTCTTTTTTAAATCTTGCTTCTTTCACTCAGCATGGCAATTTTGATATTCCTCTACATTGTGTGCATCAATAGCTCATCCCATTATAGTGCTGACTATAGGCCAGCATATGGATACACCGCAGTTTGTTCATACATTCACCTGTTGGTGGACATTTGTATTTTCTTCTAGCTTTTGGTTATTACAAACAAAGCTGCTCTGAATATTTGTATACAGTCTTTGTATGAACATATGTTTTCATTTCTTTTGGATAAATACTAGAAATGGAATGGCTGAGTCATATGGTAGGTCTATGTTTAACTTTTTAAGAAACTGCCAAAATGTTTTCAAAAGGAGTAAGTATCATTTCACATTCCAGCTAAGAGTGTATGAGGGTTTATTTCAGCTCCGTCAAATCTTCGCCAGCATTTGGTATGGTCAGTCTTTTTCATTTCAGCCATCCAAGGGTATGTGTGGTGATATTGCATTGCAATTGTCCTTTTTAGTTCTGTACTTGAGTGACAGCACTAGACACTTTTTCATGTGATTCTTTGTCATCTCTACATCTCCTGTGGTAAGACATCTGTTTAAATATTGTTCCCATTTTCAAATTGGACTGTTTGCATTCATTATTTAGTTATAAAAGTTCTTTCTATAGTCTAGATACAAGGTTTTTGGTAGATAAATTTTTACAAATATTTTCTCCCAGTTTTCCAGTTTGCGGTTTGACTTTTCCAGGACTTTTTGTTTGTTTTTGTATGGAAATCCAATTGTTTCAGCACTTTTTGTTAAAAAGCTTATCCTTTCTGCATTAAATTGCTTTGACATTTTTGCTGAAAAAAATTGACCATCTAAGTTCTGTTCTGTTCCATTAGTCTGTCTTCATGATAATACCACACTGTATTGATTGCGGTACTTTTCAATAAGTCTTGTAATCACCTAGTGTGTGTCTTCCAGCTCCATTCTTTGCCTTCGATGTTTCGGATAGTCTAGGCCCTGTGTATCGCCACATAAATTTTAGAGGCAGTTTTGAGTCTCAGTTTGCCTTCCTGCACCAGGACGGCTCTGGGCATTTTTGATTCGATTTTTTGGGTGACTCAGAAGAGTGGTGAGTACGGCCCCTCTGCTGTGTACAGTGGGCAGGAGATATCCTGGATCTCTGTCTCTCTCCCTTGCCCTGCACCCTCTACCCCTCTTTGTGTAATTATTCAAGGAATACTTCTGGCACTTACAATCCTTGTTGTCCAATCGTGATCTGTGTTGAGCATGTCTTCATGGTTGAGTCTCTTTCTCCTGTCAAGATACTTGCAATCAGGATTTGCAGTGTGGATGAAGCCTGAAGAACACTTACTTTAAGGGGCTAGAAGACTTCCTGAGATGTTCTGAGTAGATTGTACTACGGTCACGCCGAACGGGATTAATGTCTATTTATAAATAAGACTCACATGGTATCGCTGTCTGCAGTGCATATCAACCGGTGTCGGGTGGTTGTATCTCCGTCAGCCACGTTAAGAGTGTCCTTGCTTTTACTCTTTTGTTTTTCCCTCTGAAGTGTTGGGAAAGGACATTATATGACTAGACCTGAGAGAGTTTTGTGTCCTAGCCAGAGCCAATGAGCACAGGCTCCTGCCCATCAGTCACACCGGGGTTCAGGCAGGGACAAGAGTGACGGGTGGGAGGGGCAGAGAAGACAAAATGGAGTGGCCGGTAAGTGGCCTGTGAGCCATGCCACGTTCAATTTTGCACCTAAGTACCTTCTAGTCTTCAACCTTGTCTTGGCCCTGCTGGGCACTTGGCAGTGGGACAGGTGAAGAGCAGCACACTCGCTGCTCAGAAGTTCCCATCTCCAGCAGCATCTTGGAGACCCTAAATCCTTTTAAGTTGACTTTTAAAATACATCTTGGCCTCCTGGGTTAGTGCCATCCCCAAGCCAAACCAGACCAACAACATTATGAATACTATAACCCTCATTCCCTGAGTTGAGTCCCCATAAGAAGGTCTTACTTAATCATTCATAAATCAGGCTTTCCTTTTGAGGGTTCCCTCCCGTGTGGGATCCCTCATGGTCCTGGGCCACGACAGTAGAGTATGGCCTTGTGGGGAGAGGGATGAGCCCACAAATCAGGAGAGGGAAATGGGTGCTGGAAGATGCTGTGAGAGAAGGGCAGGAACAGCGGTACGCAGTGCAGTAGAGTTGGTACCAAGGACAAGGAGGACACCCTTGAGCTGGGCCTGAAGGTCACAGCCATAAATCTTTATCAACCTGTCATGGCAGGCAATGACAATATCACATGTGTCATTGTGCACTGTGTAGGAGCGCTGGGTCAGTGCTTCATGACATTTTAACCCTCACGGCAATCCAGGGCATGTACAGTGTGTACATTTTGTATACATAGATGTGTTGCATATGTCTTGTATAACATAGGCATATTGTTCCCATTTCACAGATATGAAAACCAAGGCTTGGAGAGAGACTAGGTCACCTGCTAGGCCCTGAGTTCAATTCCCAGCACCAAAAAGAAAAAAAAAAAAGAACGAATACATTTATGAGCTGAGCTCTGAACAGAGGCAGTCTTATTTCACAGTCAAACATCAGCAGAGAAACATCCTTCTTTGTGTCAAATAGACTCATGTTAAACATTGAGCGAAAATATTTCAGAACCTCCAGAACAGGCCCTTGTTCTAATGTTTCAATATTTAAATTTAAGTGCATTGCAAAGGATCAGCACGTCCTCTCTGTCCTAAAGTGCATGTGTGCTGAGGATTGTGAGGCTCCACCTGCGCCTGGCGCACACTGAGCTCTGGCCATGCCGCCTTTGCCCTTCGCTGCATTCAGGAAGCTAAATAAGACTTTACCAGCAACAATAACACCCGTCAGTTATCTGGGCTGTAGTGCAAACAATGAAATTCTTATTATGTACTCAGACTCCACAAAGCCATTGCCATGGAAACTCTGTTTTCATGTCATATCTTTAATGACTAGGTAATGAAGGAAATGCTGCATTCACAACTTCATTACTAGTTTAAGAAAAAGAAAGGCGCAATCACACATACACGCATGCACACGCACACACGCACGCGCGCACGCACATGTCTCTAATCATGAGTTTGAATTATGGGCTTGTCATGTTGCAGAGCGTGGTGAATATCGTAGAGGCATTTTTAAGGCCGTCATTCTGGATTGAATGAATGGAGAGAAGACAAAAAAAATCGCCCAAACCCTAATCACTGTATGGTCAACTTAGGGTAACTCCTTTAGAAACCAGGGCACGTGCCAGGAGAGGAGAAATTGACAAAGAACAGCGTGTCTCCTGTGGACACTCCTGGGCCGGCTGGCCTCTATTTTTTGTTTTTAAGAGGGTCTGTTGACCACGTTTGTCCTCTGCATGACTTTGTTATCGCGAGAAGGGTGACAGCAATCAGGTTTGCTGTGGAAGGGCTGCCTAATCCTGGCATCTAATCGCTGGAGGGGTCTGTTCTCGCGACATCAGTGCCAGTGTCTTAAAAAGGACCTTTACAAGGATTATTAACAAAGAACTATGTCACCTCGATCCTGACGGCCCGGCCACAACACTTGCACGTGCCTGAAGGGATGGTGGGCGCAGACCACAGAACAACAGGAAAGGAGGAAGGGCTTGGACACCGACTGCACACCCCCCACACCCACCATTACACCTTCTAGAATATTCTCTGTGGAAAGGGCTATTGCTGTGGCCCACAATCTGTTTCATTCCCATGCTCCTGACGAAATAAATCTCAGATGCAGTTCAATGTGCACAGAAAAAAAGTTTCCAATTTCTGTCCATCCATCCTCCTCTGTCCGTTTTTGCCCAGGTCTAGTTGTTATGGTTTGTGTCTAGATGTCCCCCCAAAGCCTCATGTGGTAAGAGGTAGCTGGATCTAGAGTGTGTGATTACTAAATTAGTCCACTGATTGCTTTGGCATGGTTCTGCTGGGATCAAGGATGTGACGCTAGGATTAAGGGTATTAGGATTAAGGGTGGGAGTACTGCCCACTCTAAAGACTGGTAGCTTGGATAAAATATAAAATACAGGTAGAAGCTGGTTCCCATCCCTTGCTTTCATTCCTTGCTTACCTTGCTGCCTTCTGCCTGTCTGCCATGCCGCCCTGCCTCGGACCCAGCTGACTGTGGACTGAAACCTCTACAAACTGTGAGCTAAATAAGCCTTTCTTCCCCTAACTTTGGGTGTCGGGTATTTTGTCTCAGCAACGAGAGAAAAGTAACTAAAACACTAGTTTTTGAGTGCTTAGGAAATGTGCACATTTTCTGCATAGTTATGCATCATCATGCTCCCGAGCCTCCGGATTGGGGCAGCAGATCCTTCTGCAGCAGACCTTGTTGTTGGAGTTTGTGAAAACCTCCACAATCACAGTGGAGGCTTCCCTGTGTCCATTCCTGGGGAGTGTACACTGGGAACATTCACAGGGAAGAAGATGTTGGGGAAGATATGTAGATTAATTTTAAGTGTTCTTGCTGGGGAAGCCTATTAATATGTCTATAAAACATCTTTTCATGAAAGTTCTTTCTGTAAAAGCTTTGAGCAGAAAAGTGGTTCTTTTCTTTTCTTTTCTTTTCTTTTCTTTTCTTTTCTTTTCTTTTCTTTTCCAGTGTACCTCTAAGTACTTGAAAATAATAAAGCTGCATTTCTTTAATAATACTGATGAGATGAGAAGCATCATGCCATCATGGAGAAAAATACAATCTGGGGCTCCTCAATAGCTTGCTGTGTGGCCTTGGGAAATTCACTTCTCTGGGCGTGGTTTCTCTTTCTGCATGCTGAATGACGAGGCCAAGATGATCTCCAAGCTTCTGGCTTTAGTATGTTTTGAATTTGCTACTTTTCGTGGAAATCTAGCCGGAGCCCCACCTGCCGAAGCACCGAGCTGCGTGAGTGAGGAGCAGCTGGATTGCAGGGATCATTGCCATGGAGGCGCCCTTGGGACTTCCGGCCGACCTCAGCTGTCTGTGATCTCCACCCTTGGTGTCCTGGGAGGACTCACAGCCCATCTCTCCAGCTTGCAGTCTTTAGCCCCTGGTCAAACCTCTGCTTCATCCGCCCTGGTGGATGTCAGCCTACGACTTTGAGGTGCTCTTGATGTGAACTTGTGCAGCTACATTGCAGGGATTTTCCATCAGCCTATCTCTAACTTACTCTCCAAATTGAGACAGTCCCTGTGGCCATTTTTGTGTGGTGTGGCAACAGACCCAGGAATATAATTGAGCATCCACTCTGTGCAGGGTGTCGGACAAGAGTCATGGCCCTGGGCTTGGAGTCGGGTCTCCTGGTTTTGCTTCCAGCTCTGTGATCCTGGGCAGATTGTTCCAAGCTTCTGTCTGCAAGTGAGAACACCAACTCTCCATCCCTGAATATCTCCCTGGGTGGGTCTAAGGACCACCCAAAGTAATGTGGTGGCACTGAATATAAACTATAACGTGTTATGTATAAGCAGGAGCTCTTTTCTTACAGGAAAACCAGAGCAAACACAATTGCCTCTCTCTAAGAACACCACAGGTTCCCAGTTTCTGTAAAGCCCACTGCTAACCTCCCTCGCCCTGCATCCTTTGGCATGCATGGTATTTTCATAGGCCATGGCTGTGTTCTGCCACGTTGCCCTGTGAAGCTTCCTGCGGAGCAGTCTGCTTTCTCTGACGGTGGAAGCCACTCTTACTTTTCCTTCTTTCTACCCCTAGCGACTTCCACAATGCTGGGGACAAAGGACTCTGTGACACCTGTATATTCTGCATCCCGTGATAATGAACATTTACAGAACTTACACAAAATACAAAGTACTTTCCTTGTAGATGACTCATCTTTCAAAGGACAAAATGTCATTTTGAGTAATAGTCTCACTTTGGAAACTCAAGAGTATACAAAGTTTTCCGTGTGAAGATGTTCGTTGCAGAGTTGTAGATGACTCATCTTTCAAAGGACAAAATGTCATTTTGAGTAATAGTCTCACTTTGGAAACTCAAGAGTATACAATGTTTTCCGTGTGAAGATGTTCGTTGCAGAGTTGTTTATAATAGGACAAAGTTTTAATTGATCTAAATGTCCACAGTAAGCAACAGAAATTTATTTCTCACAGTTGTGGAGGTCAGAGTTGAGATCAGAGTGTAGCAGGGCTGAGTGTGGTAGGGGCTGCAGAACGGCTCACTTCTCACTCTGCCCTCATGGAGTGAGGGGCTCTCTAGAGTCTGCTTTATAGGGATGCTGACTCCATTGATGTGGGCTCCACCACTGTGACCTAATCACCTCCAGCTCCTAAGCTTCCCTTTGGCCGTTAGGGCTTCAACATGTGAATTTGGGGGATACCAACATTCAGACATAGTAGACCAGTTATGGCGAACCTGTCAGAGCTTCTGATGATAACAAACAGCCCACTCCCACACCCGTACCAGAGGTTCACCACCACTGGTATAGACTATAATACAGCCATTGGAAAAGATATTTAAAAGAATGGAAATTGTTCAGTATCTCATTTAGTGAGGGCAACTCCCCCACACAAAGACACAGAACCTTCAGTTGTTATTCATTTTTCATTTGTTCATGCTACAGATATTTCTTAAGCACCTACAACATACCAGGAATTCTCATGGGCCCAGGAAAAAGAGTCATGCATGAAGTACATGTGCTCCAGGCTCTAGAATTACAGACACACTGGTGGGAAGGGGGTTGGGTTGGGACTGGCACTAGGCAAGCAAATAAAGAAAGATGAGAAATGCCAGACTGTAATCAAGGTAGGAAGAGGGTGGATGAAAGAGAGAGGGTGATGGGACCATTAAGGAAAGGCTCTCTGTGGACTTAAACTGAGGTCTGAACTGCAAGATGGGAATGTCTGCAAGAATATCAGTGGGAAGAGCATCCCAGGCAGGGCAAAGAGCAAGTGCAAAGTTCCTGAGGTGGGAACAAGAGTGAGAGTTGGAAAGGAAACCAGGGAGCAGACTCCAAGTTCCGATAAAGAAGTGGAGCCAGCAAAGGAGGTGGTGAGGAAGATGGAGGAGCTTAGGGGACATGGTACACGGAAATACAAGACAGGGCCTGAGTGCCCAGCTGAGTGTGTGCAGCAAGGAACCAAAGAGGCAAGAGCAGAGAAGTACGAGTCTTCACAATGTGGGGATGTCATGGGGACATCCAACTGCGTGTCTCTGGTGCCACGTTGGAAGGCTGGATGAAGAGGTGATAGCCAGAGGAGACAGTGGGGTCTAGGGAGGCCTGTGGTCCCCCAGGAATGAGGACTGGCTTTTGTATGCTGCTGGAATTGAGGAGAGAGACAGAGATGGTGTGGAAGGGAGCAAAAGTGAGTTCCTGAGATGAGAGGGGACAGAATGCAGAGAGCAACGGTGTGACTGTGCTTACCGGAGAAGAGGCTGCTTCCTCCACAGTCATGTAATGACACACGGCATTGGGGGCAGGAGCTGCTGGGCTGGCAGCATTGGTCAAGGGAACACAATGTGTTTCTGAGGAGGGTTCTATTTTCCCAGTGACATATGAATACTAGGTGAGACTGGAGAGCTTGTGGGTGTGCATGTGTGTATGTGTGTTCGAGAGTGAGGGCACAGGTATATGAAGGAGATCCTGGTAGGGAATAGAAGTTATGGAGTAGGGAAGCACTGGGTACTGTCATGGCTTGAATACAAAGTGAAGTATCCTCTAAAGACTCCTGTATTAATGGCTGGATCCCTAATGTAGCAATGTTGAGAGGAAGGTCCTAGAGAGGTGCCCGGATCATGAGGGCACTGCCCACATCGGTGGGTTAATCCCATGATGAGTGCATAGCCGAATGGACTGTTAGGAAGTAGGGCCCAGCTAAGGAGGTAGGTCATGAAGCGGCATGACCTGGAAGGGTGTATTCTTGTCCCTGGCTCCTCCCTTCTCTCTCTCTGCTTCCTGGCTGTCATGGGATGAGCCACTTTCCCCCACCATGCCCTGCTTCCATGATGTTTTTGCCTTGGAGTGGGTGGACCATGGCCTGAAACTGCAAGCCAAATAACCCTCTTTTCCCTTTAAGATGTTTATGCCAGGTATTTTGGTCAAAGCTGACCAATATAGGTACCCAATAATATTTGCAGCTGGGATTTTGAAGTCTCCTTCTGCAGCAGAAATGCAAGTTGCTATCTAGCAACAGTCAGCTGCTCAGGCAGGCGTGGGGCTGGTGACAACTAGGACGTGAGATGACCACATATATATAAAGCCTGAACTGGGAGGATGGCAAGGAGAAAGGCTGACACACTGCGTGGGTGTCTTTCAGTGTTGGGATTATGGGCGATACATATTTTTCTTTCCTTTAAATTGCATATGTGTTCCAAACTTCCTACATTCCCACAATAATGGAAAAATTAATGATATTTTTAAAGGAAATAAAATACGGAGGCAAAGGCTGGGTAGTCACAACTTCCTGTATATAAGACATTTTTATCTGCCAGGGATTCTCATGACATTCCAGCCAAACATTCAAATTAGCTGGAGTTTTTCCAATTAGCTTTTTAAAAATAAGCCTTCTATTTTGGATATTTTGAAATTTAAAGAAAAGTTGCAATTATACTACAGAGAGTTTACACAGTCCATTCACCTAGTTCTCTCTTCGTTAACATCTCACAGCAATACATTACATTGGTCAGAACTAAGGAGTTTATTAGTAGTGCATTACTATTAACCAAGTCACAGGATGTAATTGGATTTCACCAGTTTTTCTACTAATATCTTCTTTTTCCTTCTCGGAGCCAATCTTATATACCTCATTGCATTTACCCAATTAGCTGTAAAAGATTCCTTGGCCAGTATGCAAGAATTGTTCATTTTATCTATCCCATAGGATCATTATGAGAATTAGCTGAAATAATATATAGGGGAAAGCTTTGTATACTGTAAAGAGCCACACAATATTGGGTGATAATAATGACAACGATACAATCTTCAGTGGGGCTAGACCCAGGGGCTGAAAATTAAAGAAAAAGCAGTAACAGAAACTTGATTTGTATATCAACTTGCACTTCTTTAAAAGCTTGAAAGTCTGGGTGGAGGAGGCTGACAGGGAAGGTATTGGGTATGGGTATGATCAAAATACATTATATGCATGTACGAAAATCAATATGTACTAATAAATACGTATTGGGGGAAAAGATGCCTGAAAATATGTTTGGAAGTCTCGATGGGTAATCAAAAGCTAACATTTATGAAGTGCTTCCTGTGTGTGTCAAGCAGTGTGTTAAGTAGGTGTATTAGTTTCTGAGGGCTGCTGTAACAAAGTGCTACAATCTGGGAGATTTAAAACAACCTATGTTCATCGTCCCACGGTCCTGGAAGATGGAAGTGCAGTCGAGGTGCCAACAGTGTCTTCTCGGAGGTTCTGAGGGAGAGTCTGTTCCTCTGCACTGGCTTCTGGTGCTCGCCAGTCATCCCTGTGCCACCGAAGCACTGGTTTGACCTTTGTCTCTGTCCTCACATGGCATTGTCCCTGTGTGTGTCTCTGTCCTTTTCCCCACTTCTTGCAAGGACACACTAGTCATTGGAATAGGGCGCAACTGCAAAGACCCTATTTGCAAACAAGATCTCGTTCACAGGTTCTCAGGGGATGTGAACTTGGAGGGAGCACTAGCTGATGTAGCAGAGTTCTTCAGTGTATTAACTCATGTAATTTGGTCATATCGGATACTTTCACTAATCTCAATTCACGGACAGAAAAGCTGAGGCATGGAAAGGCAAATAACTTGCCAGCAGCCCAATAGGTTTAGGTGGCCATGCTCGGACCCTGGTCTCTAAAACTCCATATTCTCCACCACTCTCAAAGAGTTTCTCAAACTGGGATTTGAGGGCGTGTTCTTGGGACTCCCCTGAGACTTAAAAATAATTTAAGTTTTTCCCTTTATTCTGACAATCCTCATTTAAAAATCAGTGTCAGCACCATTATGGAACCTTGCCAGGCAACCAAATATTGTCCTGTCACTCTGGTGCCCATCCTTAAATGTGGCCAGGATTGTGTTGGTGTCAGGGTGGGCTACAAGCAAAGAACAGAAGACTAGGTAGAGATGTGCCTTTGCCAGGTGTGGTGGAACATGCCTGTAATCCCAGCTACTTGGGAGGTTGAGGCAGGAGGATTGTAAGTTTGAGGTGGATGATGCAGTGGGACACTGTCTCAAAAATAAAAGACAGTGGCTGGGGATGGAGCTCAGTGGTAAGCGCTCGCCTGGCAAGCATGAGGCCCTGGGTTCAATCTCCCCCCAAAAAAACATCTTTCCAAGAAGACCAGCAATCATGGCATGCTGTACAAGCACAGGAGTCTAGGAGCTGGACTGAGGAGAGTTGCTGTGCTGGGAAAGACGAGGCTGGGTGTCATATGGATGTGCAGGGGGAGACGCTCTGTGGGACTTCACCAAGTTCCCTTAGTGAGCGGCTGTTTGGTTCAGGCACATCATCTGTCACATTAAATTCATGCATTTAATTGGACTTTTATAGGTTTTATTGTTTTGTTTGTATTTAATCTTTAAATTTGTTTTAGCTTTTATAGATGTATGAGAGCTATAAACACAAGCAGTTAGCCTAATTTATAGTTTGCCCATGTTTGAGTTAAAGTATATTGGAAAGAATTAAGCTTGTGTGCTACTTAGAAAAGTCACCTCTTGTCTTCTCAGCTATGGACATCACTCCTCCCAGCAACCAGCAGAGCAGCATGCGCTGTCCCCTGCCTTGGTGGGGGGAGGACATTAGGTCTTGGAAAAAGCAAGCAACTTTGCAAATGGTGTTACCAGGGTAATTGATCAAAGAGCCAAGACGACCCACCAACTGGTCCCAGCTCTAGGTTGTAGGGTGCAGAAAACTCAATGCAAACGGGTATGAAATTTAAAGAATTGATTAATGATGTTATGAAAGAGATCAGGCATAAGATTTACTTACTTTGATCCAGGGTCCAGACATATTATGATCAGGGCCCAGGTTATCACTTCTTATCACTCACTCCATAACTCAGAGGGACAACGACTTTCAGATCAGCTCTTCCCCTACAATTCATGACGGGTGCCAGCAGCTCCCAAGATTTCATTCAAGTCCACCTGGGACACAGAACTTAGAGGAAACCCACACATGTCCTACAAACTCCCGCTGGGGCATGTGCCCATCTCCAGAGCACCCCTTGGACCTAGAGAAAGAGGTGAGCTAATTGGCTTAAGTCTCGTTACCACTCACCCAGAGTGAGATGCTGCAGCCAAGTCCAGAAGGGCATGGACAGGGTTAGGGATGGCAGGGGTGGTATCTCCCAGAAGGAAATTGGGTGAGGTCACTGTGGTGGACTGAGCAGGAACGGTCAACCTGAGCAGGAACGCCCAGCTGGACTGGGTTGGTGTGATTTTGGGTGTAGAGGATCCACCTGAGAATTGTTGCCGACACAACATAAAGGAGAACCGGGCAAAAGATAGTTGCCAGCTGTTTCCCAGGAGAAGCTCTGTTGTGGCCTGTTCTCCTGAGGGGTACTGGGCTGTTCTCATAAAAGAAGGAGCTTGGGGCCTTGCTGTCATCGAGGATGGCTGCTGTTGCTTGGGCGAGTTCTGGTCTTCATCTCTGCTGCTAGCATGGTATCCTGGTTCTGGTAAAGATTTCTTCAGTCATTTAGTGCAGACACGGGTGTACATGGGACTGTGCTGTGGGGTCCCAGCCCTTGATCGGATCTTTTGGGTCTCCAGTGCATAGAGAGACATTCAGCACTCTTTCTGCATTTGGCTTATGGGTGAATGTTGTAACTTGTAAATGTCCTGTATTAAATATGTATTGCAAACCATTGGCTCTAGAAAGGTAAGTAATACAGTCACTAGGGAACAGTAAATGGATTATGGACACAAAAATAATTGATGATCAAGAAGCAAACTTCACAGTTGAGATTGCAAGTTCTTATATGAGTTTTTAACCCAACTTTACCACCTTTCTTGCTAAGTGATCTTGAGCAAGTTGCTCAGTGTCCTAGTCCTTTAGGGTCCTCAGTGTCAAATGATGATCATGAAAATAATATCTATTTTATAGGGTGTTTTTCTTTTTTGGTAAAAATTAAATGAGACAATCCACTTAAAGTAATTAGCCAGCATCTGGGATATAGAAATTCTGGCCAAATGTTAGCTATTATTAATAGTGGTTTTTTACTTCTTCCCCAAATAGAGGGAAGTAATGACAAGAATGATGTCCTGAATGGGAGCTTGTAGGGTTTTCGCGGGCTTGACCACAGAAAAATCCACACTTGTCTAGGATAAATATAATGGAGTAACAAAACCTTTAGAAATGGGATTGATGGCAAGGTAGGTTGTGGAAAAGTTCAGTTTCTTGGATTTTCAGGGTGACCAAAATGGTATAGGTACCTGTGTGACTCTATGCATGTGTGTGCACAAGTGCATGCCCGTGTGTGTAAAATATGCGTGGCTGTGTGTGGGTGGTGCATGCACATGTGTGTACAGAGGGATCTGGAAGGACGAGTTCAGTCTGGGAACCACGCAGATGGGAGGGCACGAAAGGTCGTGGTGGCCCTTGGAGGTGAGGGCTTATGAGACCTGCAATCTGCCAGAGCCTGAAGCATGCCAGAGGCCAAGCCTTGCCCTCTCCCTCCTGGTGAGGTGGTGCTCTTGCCATTACTGACTTTGTTTCAGGAACCACGAGAAGCCCAGGTATGCAACCTCCCCAAAGGCACAGAGCGAACCGCGGTGGAAACCTGAGCGCAGGAAGGCAGGGAGTAGCAGGAATTCCTGTTTCCCTGCAGCTCAGTGGGATGCAGCCGTTTTGGGCAGGGAATGAGGCAGGAGGAAAGGCCAAATCTCTCTCTCTCTCTCTCTCTCTCTCTCTCTCTCTCTCTCTCTCTCTCTCTCTCTCTTTCTCTCCCTCTCTCTCTCACACACACACACACACACACACACACACACACACACGGTGGAGGAGGGGAGCCTGGTTCTGTTCCTGCTCTGTTCTGTATAGCTGTTGTGCCTCCTACCAAAGTGTGAATCTTTGGCCAGCACCTTGGAATTTATACGTGTGTGTGTGTGTGTGTGTGTGTGTGTGTGTGTGTGGCGCGCGCGCGTGCCGGTGCACATACCTCAAGTGCGATTCTTTGGTTGCCCAGCCAACGTCTTTCCTTGTTTTTCCTGTTTGCTACTGAAACAAGAAAGCCCCGGCTGGGTATCAGGAGGCACTGGGTGCTGGAGCAGCGCGGGCAGCTTCCCGGGGCGGAGTCAGGGTGCCGCTCAATGGCGGGTCTGCCAAGAGGTTCAGACTCTACCAGGCCGCCTTGCTCCCGCTGATCAGAAGCTCGCCAGGCCCATGGAGGTGCTCCAGATATTCTTTACAAAATCTCGGTTTTCTAGGTAGGGTTCTAACTTAGGCTCATGTTGAACACTTAACTAAAATCCATGAAAAGGAAATGCAGAGAGGAAAGTAAATGAGAGAGGTGCCACTCGTGTGAGCACGTCCTTTCTCCTTTCGGAATGATGGGTTTCTCTCCGACTGGCAATCTGAGAATTTGTTCCTTGAAGGATTGAGAATCATTTTTGAAGATGAGGATGCAAAAAAAGCAACACGTAGTGATGCCTTTCCTGCACCATCTGATTCATAACCAGCATGAAAATAGAAAGCTATAATTAATGATGTTAAAGATTTATGTGCAGGGATGTTTATCACTGTATACTCATTGCACCAAAAATATGAAAACAATCTACCCTCCTAAAATAGAGAAATGCTTAGATTATGTTGCTTTCACATACTGGACTTCAACATAGTTATTTAAAATAAAATCCTTGAGTTGCCCATGATGGAGAGGCTCTGTTATTTTCTAAGAAAAACAATGTATGACTCTCACTGGTTTACTCTGTATTTTATTTTCACATTTCTTCATTACATTTTCAAAAATATTTTAATAACAGAGAAGTATCTATGTCTTAATGCTCCTTTTAAGAAGGAGTTTAAGTTCTGTATATTGTCTGATCCTAATTTTGTGTTAAAAATACACGGACTAGAAGAAAACCCTCTGACATGGTAATAATGAACATGGGGTGGTGAGATCGGTGGTATGCATCATTTCTTCTTTATATTTCCTTGACTTTGCAAACCTTCTGCAAATGAATTTCTACTCAGAAAGCAATTTCAAAGATATTTAGAATAATGGGAAATAAGAAATATCAGGGCCACAGTCCACATGGTTAGTGGGTTAAAAGCCTTGACAGTGACCCTAAGAGTCCTCAGTCAGTTGTAAGAAAACAAAAAAAGGAAACCTTCTTTACACTAAAAAAACCTCTTTCCTTTCCTCTACTCTTGCTGCTATCTTCCTCCCATTTTTTTGGCGCCTCCTGGAGTTTTCTACATGGGCCATCTTTCTGTGCGCCTCCAGTCCATTCCTCATCCCTATGGACAATTTCTCCCTCGCATCTCCAGGGCCTCTTGGTACAGCACTTGAAACCAGACTCCCAGACTAATACCCATATTTTAGTCACCTTAGGCTGTCATAACTGTACCACAGACTGTATGACTTTATTTTCTCACAGTTCCAGAGGCTGGAAGTGCAAAATCAGAGTGGTGGCACATAACATATAGAAATATGATTAATTTCTTCTGCCAGCCTCCATATCAATGCCTGAGAATTACTACCATTTGCCCCAGTGTGCTGCACATTATCATTGTATTTACTTATTTAGCATAATGAACAAATAGAATCATACATATTTAAGGTGTTTTTTAAAGGTTTGAAAAACATACAACAGAGAGAAAAATTCCTCATAATCCCACACTTAATCTACAAAGTAAAAAGGGAATGTTCTGGCCCTTCTGTCCCTCTAATTCCACCCCTCAGAGATCAAACACTGAGAACAGCTCAGAGCATAGCCTTCCTGATATTTTTTCTGAAAGGTTATGAACATATAGCCACCTATATCCTGGAGAAATAGAATGTGACTATGCTGTGTGTGTTGTTCTGAAAATAGTTTGTATCCCTATAAAGTAGATAATTTTCCCAGTTAGTGCATATAGCTCTTCTTCCTCCCTTTTGACAGTCATGTAGTATTTTTATTTCATGGGTGAAATGTTATGCTCTTATAATATTACAAACATTAGCAATGTTCATAAGTAGTACTAAGGAATTATTTTGAAGGGACTCTATTTCTAATAACACTTCACTTGATTTAATCAAGGACTTAGACCATTGGCTAAATGAAAAGAGGTGTTAAAATAGTCACTTCCCTCACTTCCAAAGATGCTTTTTGGTTGAAAATAGAGCCCTTTGTCCCCACGCCCCAGCCCCCAGTGATGGCCATGTGCTGCCTGTTGGAGACTGCTGTGCTATTTGTACATTTATGACTAAAGTCTACATAAGTTTGGAATAAGACATTCTCTTCCTCGGAGAGCCTGCTAAAGAGAAGCAAGCCTTGTGTATTCCAGTCCTGTCTCCCATCTTTCCTTCACTCATATGCAGCCCACGAGACGTAAGTATAATTCCTACTTTAATGCTCCAGGCAACAAATGACTTCGACACATTCGAGAGGACTTTTTGGGTGACTTTCTGAATTGTTTGGGAATTTTTAAGTCTTTGACATGGACAAATACTCCAATAAATTATCAAACAAACAAGAAACTCTAAGAATTGTTTGTCTCTAGGTATATTTGTTTATAAGCAATTAGATTCAACAGAAATATAGAAAGATCATTTTGTTTTATTGTATTGAACATGACAATGAAGTTTAGTGGGAAAGAGAAGTCCTTGTTCTACAGAAAAGTTAACAACAGCTCGGTGTACCACAGCAGTGTGTTTTTCTCCACAGGATTCCTGGAATTTGTATTTTTTGTGATAAGAGTGTCGTACTCTCAGTTCATTTGTAAAGTCAACTAACCGGTGGCCATGAGAAAAACAGTAACACACGGAATTGCAGGAATAGATTTCGTTTGTGGAAGATATGTAGATGTTATAGAGACCCCAAACAACAGATAAACCAACAAAATCTAGATAGTATATACAGTTGGGATGGTAAATAGTCAAGGAATTCGGATTATGTGGTCAAACCTAAAGGAACTCTCAGGTCAATCTCTTCCTCTCACTTCAATTGTCTTAACCTAACAAGGCAGTTTAATGTCATTCATTTTGACTATGAATAAAAAGGAAATGACTGCAAGTAAGAATCTTTCAATCAGAAATAACGCTTTGTGACCTCTACAGTGAAAACTACAGCACTCTGAAAAAGGAGATTAAAGAGGACATCAGAAAGTGGAAAGATATTTCCTGTTCCTAGTGCAGAAACAATGTAGTCAAAATGGTCATGCTCCCAAAACTGAGACAGAAATTTACCACAGCCCCAATCAAAATACCAATAGCATTACTCACAGAACTAGAGAAAATAATCCTGAAATTCATACAGAATCAGAAGAGACCCAAAACAGCAAAAAAAATCCTGGGTAGCAAGAGAAAAGCAGGAGGCATCACAATTTGGATTCGAAGTTACATTACAAAGCTAAAGTGATAAAAACAGCAGGGTACCGGCACAAAACAGACATATAGATCAGTGGAATAGAATAGAGGAAGCAGAAACAACTCCAGAAACATTCAGTCATTTTTTTTTTTTTCTTTTTGAGACAGGATCTCACTGCATAGTCCAGGCTGGCCTTGCTTGGACTCATAATGATTCTCGTGCCTCAGCTTCCAGGGTGCTGGGATTACAGGCATGTGCCACCATGCCCAGCTCAGCTAGTCAATCTTTGACAAAGGGCCCAAAAACATACCCTGGAGGAAAGATAGCCTTTTTAATAAATGGTGCTGGGAAAACTGGCTACCCACATACAGATTATCAAGTCTAGACCCCTATCTCACCACATACTAAATTAAAGTCAAAATGGATCAAAGAACTAAATGTTAAAACAGAAACAATCTGCTAGAAGATAAAATAGGTAAAACTCTTGAAGACATAGGCGTAGGCAAGGATTTCTGAACAGAACCCCAATAGCGTAAGAAATAATACCTAGCACTAACAAAAGGGTTGGGGATTTAGCTCAGTGGTAGAGCGCTTGCCTAGCAAGCACAAGGCCCTGAGTTTGATCCCCAGTACCCCCCTGAAAAGATTGATGAATGGGATCATATTGAATTACAAGTCTTCTGTATAGCGAGGAAAATAGCCAAAAGAGTGAAGAGACAACCAATAGAAAGGAAGGAAATTTTTTCAAGCTATTGCTTGGACAGAGGACTAGATAGAATATATAAATAATTCAAAAAAAATTAACCCTCCTCAAATAAACCCAAACCAAATACAGCAAAACCTTGTATTGTACTCACTAACTTGTTCTACGGGTGTTCCGCAAGATTAGTAAACATTTCTAATAAATTTTAACTTGATAAACAAGCAATGTTTTGCAATATGAGTAACAGTAAGTCCCTGACTTACCAATATTTGAGTTGCAAACTTTCACAGATACAAACAGACCTCAGATTATGAACATTCATAGACATGAACAAATCAAGGAAGTAGCTATGTGCCAGCCAGACGTTGTCATGGTTGTGCTGCTGTGTGCTTACTGTACAGTGCAATATGCACAGTGGAACAGCACACTCAGGGACTTACTGTATTTTTGCATGTATGTTTGTGTTTTTTATGCTTTACATTGTATATTTGTTTTGAAGCTGTGTAAGAGTTACTTGGTGGGATTTACCAAGGAGTCTGACTTACAAACATTCTTCCTCGTTCATAACTCTGGGACTTACTGTAGTGTGTGACACAGAGCATCACACACTTTCTCTCTTTGAATCAATGGTCTCTCTCTCTCTCTCTCTCTCTCTCTCTCTCTCTCTCTCTCTCTCTCTTTCTCCAGGACTGTGGGTGATTGTCTGGCAAAAGCATGAGGTTGGGAGGAGAGAGGAGGAGAAGGAATAAGGAGAGGAGGTGGAGGAGGAGGAGGAAGAGGAATCCCTCACTTCAGTTGAAATTAGAGAGATGTGTAAAATGTGGGAAACAATGCAAAATTTTCTAGAAAATCGCCTTCTGAATTAGGCTATAGTATTATGAACAATGAATCTGTTTAATGACGATGCAATGTCACATTTAAACAAAATCCTCAAAAGGAGGTAAAAGCAAGTGTTATTGGATAGGATCCTTGTTAAAGTTTCATGAAAAGATTCCATTGAGCCCATAGTAGTGATTCCATTAGTGAATACAAGAAAGTGAGAAAACCAAAATATAAATAAAGAGCAAAATAAAAGATAGATAATAGGAAAGAGGGAGATCATTTTCAAATGGGGAAGGGGATCAAGAGATCGAGCAGGGAAGGGGATAAGAAAGGAATTAAGATGTGTTACATACATGTACCAACTCCACACAGGAATGTAAATAATCATTATGTACTACAAATATGTACTAATAAAAAATAAAAACTGTAAAAAAGAAGTTTAAAAAAATGTGATAAGTATAGCTTTAAAAAAAAAGAAATAACATTTTGTAAGCTCAGGCTGCTTTTAAGACATCAAGTACCAAGTGTGGTGACCCACATCTGTAACCCCAGCACTTTTGAGGCTGAGGCAGGAGGATTACCGTGAGTTTGAGGCCAGCCTGAACTGCATAGCAAGACCCTGTCTCAAAAAAACCCAAACCCAAACCAAACCCTGCAAACAGAAAATTAAAAAAAAAAAAATCAAGTGACAATGAGAAATCTTTCCTGCCAGAGCAGGATGCTAATTTAGAGTCTGCTTGGGGCCTCCGGCAGGAGAGGCTCACAGCCCAGGGGGTTACAGTAGCAGAGTCTGAGGCCAGAGCTGCACAGCAGCTGGACAAGAAGGAGGCAGCAAAAGACCCACAGAAGGGCAGAGAGCCAAACACTGTCCACGTCCCTGCACAATACTAACTTGTGCACAGAGACAAATGGATTTCAGCAAAGACAGCAGCAACAGTTGGGGAGCAGGCCTTAGAGACACGCTGGTCCTGATGAAAGGGGTTGAGGCTTTAAATCACTTCTGAGACTCAGGCAAAGTGTGGGCAAGTAAGCAGGAGGCTTCCTGGCTAGCGGCATCAGAGGGAAGATCCTGAGCTTAGCAGAGCAACTGGAAGTTTAGGGTCCGCAAAGGAGAAGAGGCTCAAAATCTAGGTGCAGCCGTATCTACTGGCCGATCGCTGGACTATGTAAGCCCACCTGTGGCTTAGAAGGTGTATGCGAAAGCACTGTACACTATGAGGCTCGTGCACACTGTCACACTATTTCTGGCTCCCATCATTAGATAGCAGGACAACCCTCTTCCATAATTACATAAAGTCAAGTCTCTATGATAAATTCTGTATTCTCTGTCCTCTGTCATTCCTACTGGTTTTTACTTGTAGCCATCACTTTAAAATTGCCTTCTAACCAATCCCTAGTCCTGCAAGGGAAAAAGAAAAACACAGTTGGAGGACTCACACTGCCTGACTCCAGGCTTGGCAGAGTCACAGCAATCTAGAGAGCATGGTATTGCCCTAAGAAGCTCCATGTAGACTGAGACTCTTATTTATTTACATGATTAACTGTTTCCCCATAAAGGGACCATAGTACTTCATTGTGAAATTTTGGCCTTTTGAGTTAGTGCTGGAAAAATTGAAAAGTCTTATAGAAAACAAGGACCTTGTCTCCTACTTTCCATGGTACATAAAAATGATATTAAGTATATCATAGACCTAACTGTAGGAACTATAAAGCTTTCATAAGTCAACATCAAAGAAAATCTATGTGACCTTCAACTACAAAAGATTTCTTAGAACACACGCACAAAAATAGAACTGAAAAACATTTGCTCTTTGATAGAGTTATGAAAATGAACAGGTAATCTACAATCTGGGAGAAGAAATTTGTAAAACAAATATCTGGCAAAGGGCTGGTGTCTCGAATATATAAAGAACTCTTTTGAACAGATTTCACTGATAAGCAACCAAAAAGATGTTCAGAAAAGCAAATTAAAACCACAATGAGATACCCCTAATCAACCATTTGAATGGCAAATTACAACCAACTGGTAATATCAAATATCAATGAGGACACAGAGCAAGTGGAACTTTAATATATAGTGAAAATATAGAATGAAGTGTGCATCCTCTTTAGTTTGGCAATTTTATTCAAGTTACACATATACTTTCTGTAGGACTCTAACACCATTTCTAGGCATCTGTCCAAGAGAACTGAGATGTATCTACCAAAGACATACACATAAATGTTTGCAGCAGCATTGTTCACAATAGCCCCAAATTATATATGATCCAAGTTTCCATCACCTAGTTAATGGATAAACACATTGCAATTCTTCCATTCAATGAAACATCACTCAGCAATGGAGAGGAACAAATTACTGTTTCACAAAACATTGCTAAATCTCAAAAATATCACGCTAAATGAAAGAAGCCAGGCATGGAAGAATACACGCTGAATAATTCCATTTATGAAAGTCAGAAAAAGATAACTATAGTGGCAAAATAGGTTCCCTAGGGGCCAGGGTTGGAGGAGGGGGCTGATGGCAGCCCAGCACAAGGGACATCTGAAGTGACAAAAATGTTCCGTGCTGAGATTGTGCAGGAGGTTGAGTGACTCTATGTTTGCCAGAATGCATAGACTTTAACATGGGTGACGTTCATTGTGTGAAAATTATACCCTCCTGGTATCCCAAAGAAGAAAAAAAAAATTCTAGACAAACAAGGTGGGAAAAAGAAGGAGGAAACTTCTCCAAAAATTACATGTTTCCCCATTGTACATACGTAGTCCATCCCCTGGGAAGGGATGCGCGGATTCTTGATTAAAACCGAGGCACACAAATCAGAATCTGTTAAATCACCAGGATCTGGGATGTCAGAGGGTTTTCCCCAAGGCTATCCCACAATCTTGTGTAGAAATGGTAGGCATTTCTTTTCTTTTTCGCACCAACAGCTGCACCTCTCCTAAACCTTATCTCTGAGTGAGTTCTACACCTGTATCTTTTTCCTCTTACCTAGCATAGTACTTTCAGGCAGGACCACCCCAATGAGACTGCCTTGTTTTAACAGCTTGTGGGGTATCTGAACTTCCCATAATTCTGACACCCACAATTTAAGGAGGAGAGATTGATTTGGGCTCACATTGACAGTCCATGATCAGCCAACTTTGGCACAGGGACAGCCCAGCAGATGGGCATAACGCAGGAAAGCTGCTCCTGTCATGGCGGCCAGGAAGCAGAGAGAGAAAGGAGGGGGCAGGGATGGAGATGTGCCCTTCCAGGTCACACCTCCAATAACATGCCTGTTTCAAGCAGATCCTGCCTCTTAACAGTAAGTCAGCTATATCCTCGTGATTCAATCACCTTCCAAAAGCCCCACCTCTGCATGCATGAGGCTCTTGGGGGACATCTAGATATAAACTGTAACACTTCCTTTACTTCCCTGAAAGTCATGAAGCAAAGCTCATAGCCATTGTGACTTAACCTGTAAAATAACCTTTCACACCATTAAGGAGAATCATAAAATCATGTTTCATCCTTGTACCCTGAAATAAATATTCTTCATATTTCCCTAGAATGCTCCCTAGAGAAAGACTTCTGAGGCCTTCGTGTCAGCACATTGTGGGAAACGCCACTGTTCCTGCCGTGGTTTAGATCTAAAATGGCCCCGAAAGTCTCCTGTGTTCAGAAAGTGATTGGATTGTGAGGGTTCACATAATACTCACTCTACTTAGTAGCTGAATGTGCTTTAGGAGGTGGAGCTGGGTTGGAAGATATGTGTTGCTCGCCCCATGACTTTAGAGGGTGTATTTCCTTCTCTGCTTCTCTTTTCTTTATCTGCTTTCTGGCCACCATGGGTTGGGCACCTTTTCCTCTGCCACACCCCTCTTGCCATCCTGTTTCTGCCTCAGAGTCCACCAACTGTGGACTGAAACTGGAGCCAAAATAAATCTTTCCTCCTTTAAATTGCTGGTGTTTGGCATTTTATCCTGGTGGCAGGAAAGTGGCTAAGACAGTTTGCTAGGAACATAGGGTCTAACGTTCTAGGAAGTGGGAAATGGATTCAACCTTAGTTTCTGCTACTTAGTCATTGCGCAACCTTGGGGACCAAGTGGCCTCTCTGAGCCTCAGTCTCCCCATCTGATTACTGGGTGTCATAATATCCATGAGGAGTGCTGGCAATGAATTTTTCTCCTCTATGTTTTCTCCCCAGTACAGAAACATAACAACTCCCCTTGTCCCTTGAGAAGTGACCTTTGGAGAGTGCTATGACTGAATTCTACTTATCTGGGTAATTAAAGTATTGCCTAGACACTATATTTTTGAAAATTAATGTAGCAAGATAATAATACCTAGTATTGATATAGTTTTTGATCTGTTATCTTAATTGTGCTTTATGATGCTACTATAAAGCTGTTAAGTAAGATTAGTGCAAATTAATTAATATTTATTGTACTCCTGGAAGCAAACTAGTGTCTTTATAAGTCAGGTAGAGTGAACTAAAGAAAAATTTTCCTGAATTTGCAGGATCCATTGCCTCTGAGGCTGTTGACTCGCAGCTAAATTAACCCTCAATTTTCAGCCAAGACTGCTGCACTCATCAGGGACCCTTTCGTTGGAGACCTGGTGGGAACCAAGATCTGAGGGTTTACCACAGACCTGCAGCCCACTGCAGCCCGGTGTAGTGCTTGAGAGACTGCCTGCAAAGTGACAACAATTGTGCTTTTTTCCCCTTTTATTTCCTTTCTTTTCTTTTAGTCTCATCACTGACTTCCTAACTTGTTGAATTGGTCCATGCCTGTTCTTTCAGAAGGGGAAGGAGGGGGTGCCAGGGGTTGGAAAGAGCTGAGAGATGGCAAAAATCCTGAACCCAAAGTAGGCACGGACCGATCAACCTTTGATAAGGCATAAATATGCTTTACGCATAGCCTCTCTTATTTATTACAGATTTCCTATTTTTGTTTCAGAATTGGTTTACATTTAATTCACTAATAGAATACCTTGAACAATGTGGGAAGAGAGGTGTTGGGTACTCTACATCTAAAAGCCTACCCCGGGCCTGCAATAGGAATGTGTGTGTGTGTGTGCGCGCTCTGTGCACACATAAATCATATATAAATATTTACGTAATACCATATGCACAAACCATATTTCTAGGATTTGTTTAGGTGTTGGGATTTAACTACAGTGCGGTATAAGGGGAAGAATATGACACGCAAAAGAACAGGCCCGAGAGCAGATGAGAGCAGATCTCGGCTCTAGTAATGCAAGGCTATTATTGTTTCTTTCATTCCCTCAGTTTTCTCCTTTTGAGAATGAGAACCACAAGGACAACAACTCTACCTTCCCTCCAACCTCGTGCCTCATTGTATTTTCCAGGCACATTCATCATATATTTGAAAGTGCATTGTAAACTGTGAAATTCTGCCCAAGGCTAGTTAATGCTTCTAGATTTTCTGCTAACATGGATTCCAGACTTTCAGGAAGGAATTGGATTTGATACAATATGAATACAAAATTTCTCTAATGATTTTAAAAGCAAGAAATTTCCATGATGAGTCACCATTTCACACCTATTAGGTTGGCTATTATCAAAGAACCTGGGGGTGGGTGGAGTTTTGGCAAGGATAAGAAGAAATTGGAAGCCTTGTCCATCCCTGGTAGTAGTGTAAAATGATCCAGCTGCTGTGGGGAGCAGTATGACAGGTCCTGGAAAAGCTAAGCACAGAATTACTAGCAATTACATTTCTGAATATATACACAGAAGAACTGAAGACAAGGATGTGAAAAGTTGTTGGTAAACCAGTGTTCATGGCAGCATTATTCACAATGGCCTAAAGGCGGAAGCAATCCAAGTGTCTCCTGTTTATAAATGGATAAACAAATGTGATAAAGTGGCCATACAATGCAACATTATTCAACATTGAAAGGGAAGAAAATTCTGATGTATGTTGCAACACGGATGAATCTTAAAGACATATTAAACAAGCCAAACCTAAAAGGACAAATGCTATATGATTACATTTATATGGAGATAACTAGAACAATCAAATTCATAGAGATAGAAAGTAGAAAAGTGGTTACCAGAAACTAGGAGAAGGGGAAATGGGGAGGAATTTGATGAGTATAGATTTTTAGTTGGACATGATGAAAAGCGTCTGAGATGGATAATGATGATGGTTGCGTAATGATGTGAATATACTTAATGTCACTTAACAATACACGTAAAAACATTTCAAAAGTAAAGCTTCAAATTTCAAAGTCACCCAGCTCAAAGGCCCAGCAGAAAACTGGTAGACAAACTGATTTTGGAGCTGAGGGGTCCAGGTTCCGATTTCATGTCCCCACTGAGTCAATCATGACTCTACATTCCTCCCCGGGGAAGGGTGTGAAATGCTTTAACCTGGTTTGAGTTGCTCAGCTGTAGCAATTTAAATCATTGCCACTAATTCAAGTTTTCTTATATGTATATCCTATGCCATAATATTATATATACCCTATCCTGTACCTTTTAAAAAGGGGCTCCTTCTGTTAAGTTTCGTTTCATTGGTGTGAGGGCAGCTTTTGCTGGTTTGCTGTTGTGTTTCCCCTCTCATTTGTCTTTATTTCACAGATCAAACACAGAAATCACAACCATGGTCCTTTATCACACTTTACTTGTGCTGACTCTTGGAGTCTCTCGGTTAATTCATTGTGCATCAGTTAACACACAACCCTTCACCTGCAGCATAGTTTTAGACAATCCTTAGGTCTGTCTGGTTTTCTTCCAAGGAACATCTAATTCACCCCATGCTCCTTGTCACAGTAGTGTTACCTTCCTCTCTTTTCCTCTCTTGTCCTTCCAAAGTGCGATATCTTCCATCACCAAGATCTTTCCCACAATAGATCCTTAGTAATGGGACCTGTTCTTATCTCTCAGTACATTTTCCTCCATTTCCACCTCTGCCCCGGAACTCAACACTATTCCAGCACTGTTCGCTCAGATCCAACAAATCTCAACTTGTGTGCTTGTGTGTGTGTCTGTGTGTGCACACATATGTGAATGCCTAGGTGTGTGCTCGAGTCCTTTTTTACTGACCAAGTTTCTCTTCCTCTCATCTTTCCTCTTCTCAAGTTCATTTTCCTTTTCATTTACTGGTTCTGACCCTTTGTATAAGGTTTCTAACTAGGACATTGGAAATTTAAGAATGCTTTCTGTATTCTTTTCTAACATGAAAAGCATGTGAGTCCAAAGAAAACCTTTGAGTTTCATGATGGGTCTTCCCCACCGAGCTAAATTCATTGTCTTTTCATCATTTTGCCATTTAATCCCATCATTTGTGTTGCCCCATGAGACAATGTCTGCCTTGTCTTCGGTAGCTGTTGGCTCCAGCAGCCTCCATGGATGGTGGATTTGAACATGGAGTCTGGCCCTGCAGACAGGGACACAGTGCAGCCCTGAGCTAGATGAGGGTCTGCACACTCTGTTCACCTTTTGCTCAACTCTCAGTAGCTCTGTGAACTCAAGCAGGTAACTCACTTCTGCAAGCCTACTTCCTGGTCGGCAACATATGGGGTCAGCAGTCTAAGGAATATTCATTCTGCCCTGTGTCTCAAGCCCCATGTTGACAAGCATCCAGGGCTTGGATTTCCCCCTGTGCATGTTGCAATATCCCTGGCCCTGGTGCCCTGGCCGGCCGAGCAGGAAGAGGGGTTAAAACAGGTGGTGCCTCAGGAGACTCCAGTGCCAACTTCCAGGGTCTTCTCCCTCTGAGTGCTCATCTCTCTGGTTTTGTTCTCCTGTCTACATGAGAAACACACACACCTTCCCTTTTAGACCTCTGCCTTTTAATTCTGACACACTTCTTATTCAGACTTCTCAAGTTTCTCTAAACTTGGATGCCCCACACTTTCTTATGTTGTCTCCCCAGAAAGCAAGCCTAGTGCTGCCCAAGCCCCTCCCCTAACCCGCCCAGGCTCACCAAGTGGCTTCACCTTTCTTTCACCTTTTCTATGCACCTAGGTCCCTCTCCAGGAAAGGAAGTCTATGAGCTGCCTGCCTTTGCTTGCACTTTTGGGCAACCACCTTCAGCCTTTCTAATGAAAATCCGATGCATTGTTATAATCTGATTTTAATAACACTGGGGTGCCTTGTCTTGGAGGGAAGGCTTTTCCATTTTAAAATTTGTCTTAGCCACTCCTCTTTCTGACACACCAGTGTGCAGGCTCAGGCCCCAGGCAACCTGGAATCGAATCCAGTTCTGCTGCTTTCTAGCTGAGAAACCACAGTCAAGCTGCTTAATGTCTCTGTGCCTCATTCATACTACAGGAATGTTAAAAGCTTCTACATGTCACAGAGCTGTTTTGACGTTTAAATGAGATAATGTCTAATGTTGTACAATGCTTAGTGCTTACTGTTGTTCCCGGTAAATATCTTCACTGTAACCCCACAACAAGTAGCACATGTTCCATATTTTCTTGGTTTTTTTTTTTGCTGAGCCACCCCCCAGCCCCCACTCTGCAGAAACCCTTCTTCTGGACAGTGCTCACTTCCCCTTTCAGCCCTTGGCTTCAGTGAGGAGGGCACAGATGCCTTTGCAGGTGTCAATGGAAAGTGAAACAACTCAACTAAAATCGGCACTTTTTGTTCCTGTGCCTTCAACAATTACCAGCTTCAGCTCCTCAAACTCTTCTTGGTTGTTTACTGTCTGCATGGCGGGGGGCCAATGCAGAACTGCAGCAACCGAGATGCACACTAGGATAGCACATGACTTGTCCCATGAGAGGCAAGGACCTGGGGGGTCACAAAGGACACTGAGGAAAGCCATGCCGAAGTGGAGCCAAGTCCAGGGCTAAGAGGTGGGGTTGGTGAGGGAGAGCCGCTGGCACATGCTGAGCAGAGGGACCACTTGAGGTAGAGAGGAGAGGCCAGAAACACGTTGAGGTGAGCCCAGAGCTGAACAGTGCAGTTGAGGATAATCAGAGTCTAAAGAGAGATGTGGAGAATGCTGTGAGTCAGACGAAGCAGGTCAAACTATCAGCTCGATTGTACATCAAAACTGATTAGAGAACGTAGCTTGATCTCAGCTGCAGGCTGGCTCCCTAACACACTCCCAAATAAACTTAACCTCCCAAAGTTGAGGCCATTTCCTCAGGGCTAGAACTCTCCCCAAGGTCGTCACTGCCACAGCGGAACACCAAGGCATCAGGAGAGAGAGCTGCCAGACCGAGAGGGACCAGGAGGGCCATCAGAGACAGGACACTTCTCCACAGCTGGGTCACTTTCTGTGTACTGTGCCACCAGCCAGCTGTTTGTACAAGCCAAGAGCTTCCAAGCCATCCTATCCCAACCATCTACTGCCAAGTCCTGCCAACCAGCCTCCTAAACTTCTTAATCTGTCTGCATCTTTCTCTCTGCTAACCCCCAAATCAAAGCCATCACCATGTTCTTCCTGGACTCCTAAGAAAGTCTCCTAGCTGGGCTATGCACTGCCAATTTGGAATTTCCTCAATTCAGTTTCCAGCCAAAAGCTAGGGTGATCATTTTCAAAACAGATATCTGACAGTATCTCCACTGTCCATCCCCTTCTCTGGCTTCTCATTGCATGGAGGATAAAGATGCCACCTCTCACCAAAGGCCTTCTGTGATCCCAGCTTCCCTTCCACCTTCCCACCTCCACTTGCTCCCACGCAAGCCTCTTCTACCCTTCCTGCTCCCCCTGATTCCTCCTGGGGCTGTGCATGTCTTCTACCTGGAGCGTTCTGTACCCTACTTTCCCTCATAAGCATCCTTTAGAACTTGACACCTGTGCCATTTCCCCGGGGAAGCCTTCCTGACCTTCAGGACCAGTCGGTTCCAGGTCAGATGTTTGTAGAGCTTCCAGCTCCTTTCCAGTCCTTAACGGGGCTTGCTACTCCTCAATTTTTGCCATCACTGCAGTCTTTCTAGCTTCATAAGATCAGATGTTCCCCCAGGAGCGTTTTTGCTCACTCCTATCTCTCCAAGGCCTAGGACAGTAGTAAAAATGTAATATAAATTAATGAATTCTTCATTACTAATTTAGACACCATCAAGCAGAGCCCTACCAATGGGCTCCTTCAGAATGGAATTTTATGCCAAATTCCTGTGAAATTTTAAAGAATTCTTTCACTAAAATTTGGGGAGACATGTCGTAATGAGAGTCACAGAGGGGATACATTTTGCATATATTTACAGAAGTGGGGATGTGTATAAAATGACATGCTCTGGAAAAATTCCCAGGTTAGTATTACCCCAAGGTAAACACTAAAAGCTACCTCTCCAGTGAGCTGCACAGAGCGGCACAGTGAAGTGTGAGGGTGTGGCATTGGATCACAGGCCCTGAGCTTCTCAGGACTTTGGGAGAGGAAAAAGAATTTTCTTTAAGCAGGTGAGAGTAATACAGTAAGTGGGTTTTCAGCAAGTGCTGCAACAAATTCATTTTCGGTTATAAGATGGTGCAAGACAGACGTGGAAGTCATCATATCTATCATTAGGGTGCTAATGAGAAAACATCACACACGTATCACCTGAAAGCTGCAATTGAAAGAATCACTGTATCATTGGAAGAAGCTAGAAATGGAGTAATCAACATCAACAAAATCTATTGTTCCCAGGTTGCAAAATTGAGGGATTATTTCTACTGCAAGTCAGAATGAAACCTGTTTACATTTGTCAGCAAAATGATCACATTTTACACCATTAACATTTGGCAAGATGAGCGACATCCATTAGCTAATCTGCAGATGCCCCAGCTGCAGACTCAGGAAAACAAAGAGCAGCGAGTGCAGGACTGCCGTGTCCTCCCTGCTGAGACAGAGAGCTGAAGCTGCACCAAGGTTTCAACTCAGGTGTGGTGGGCACAATGGGACGGGCTATTAGAATAATCCGGGGGCTATGACTGCCGGGAAAAGGGCATCGGAACACATGGAATGTCAGGAAACACTCAGGCAGGGACCATCGATCGCCCAGAAAAGGCTCGGGCACAGCAGTCAAGAAAAAAAGCACCTTTCACTGACCCCCCGTCCTGAGGAGCTCGTGCTCCTGTGTTTGGTTCTAACATCTCCTCTCGAGTCCCCGGAGGGCTCACGAGGATGACAAGAGGGCCTGGGGATCCAGGCCCCATTCCCAGCCCTGGCTTTCTCCTGAGCACCTTGACACTTTACTATATCCTTTAGTTTCGATTTTCTTTCTTCTTTTCTTCTTTGGCAGGATCCAGGAAATGGCTTTCCCAGTTCAATCTGCTCTCAACTCCCAGCTCTCCTTCCTGGCTTAAAACTAGTCGGTCATTCAGAAGCTACAGTTCACAGGTAGCAAAACCCAGGCCTTTGGACACTCTCTCTAAGAAATCAGCCCTCCCAAGATGCTATGAAGGAAAACTTGCTGTTACAGGAATGTAGCCGAGCAATGAGCAATAAAACCCTGAATGTAGGAGATGCTCCTAATGACTTACTGGGAATTATCCAGCTAATCCATCCATAGTGCTGGTTTTAAACACTAGCAATAAGCCCCCAGATTTGTCTTAATAAGTGGCTAGTATTATAAATATAAATCTAAGAAATATTCAAAAGCATAAACACTGTAAGATTTATTAAGGAAGAACTATAATTCAGAATTTGTCCTGACACATAATGGGTGCGGAGCATTTATTGTATGAATGAATGAATCCTGACCCCGGGAACAAACCTGTCATCATAGAGCAAAGCATGGTGTAAATACTTGAACTGTCCTACTTAGCAGAAATATGACAAAAACCAGTCTACACAATGCAAAGAAATATAGGGCCCTGCAAGCAGAGCTGCCAAAGCTACTTGTTTTATGTATAAAGATTAGTGACTGTGGAAACCAAGAACCATCACTGTAAAGTCCCCTTCGTCAGCAAACTGGCGGTTTAATTTGTACTAGCAGGACAGCTTACAATTGCCATGGTGGGGCCAAACTCCAGCTTGGAATCTTCTAAGTCAGAAAATTTCACTCGTGTACTTCACCAGCATGACTCTAGAGCCGGGATGTAGTACCAAATTGGCCTCGGCTCTAGACAAGAGTGACACTATTTTGGATTTGTGTAGAGCTCTGCAAACAGATTTCTAACTGCTATTTCATTTGCATGCACAATGTCTCTAGGAAGAGGGGGCAGGTACCATTTTCTGCTGTGAAGGTGGAAAACCGAAGCTTCAGGAAGGTCCAGGTCTTGCCCTTGGGAGCCCTGACCTTCTCCTCAGTTCCATCTGAACCTAGCAAGAAACCCAGGTCCGAGAGACACTAAATTCTTCCCAGCTCTGGGTGCTTGTTCCAGGTGTTCTCTCTGCTTAGGAAAACATACCTCCCCAACCCCAACTCGTCATCACAGTTTGTAAGTGGGATCTTCATGTTAGACTTCAGATCTCAGTTTAAGCAAACTTTTCGGGAAGTCCTCCCTAGATCGACCCCATCAAAATTTGTCATATTCTTCATGTCCTCCTCAGAACTTATTAAAATTTATAATTGTATAATTATCTTTGTGTATTTTTCAATGTCTGTCTGCCTCCAGAGTCCTAAACTGCACAAGGGCACAGACTCTTTTGGGTGTGTTCCCTGCTGTCATTTAGTGCGTTATCATCATCCCCACCTACACTGTGTCTGTAATTAAGTCCAGTTTGTAAGCCTGGAACCGCATACATGGGCTCATACGTGGGGTCTCTGCAAACCCCAGCTCTGCTTTGCCAGCTGATCCCAAGCGGGGACTCTAGAGACAGACTGGGCAGGAGGAAGGGGCAGGAGGAGGTTTTGCTCCTTTTTACTAGCTTTTCTCAGCAATGTATTCTGTGTTTGTTTCTTTCCTTAGCATGTCACAAGGTTTTTTCCCCACTACATGTCCGGAAGTTCTCACTGTGCCTCATCAGGGCTCAGAGGTCCGAGTCTCAGTTCACTCAGCAGGGTCTTTCCTCTGAGGGTCCGAGTTGTATAATAATATGGTTTAGTATAGTACAATAACAGTGTAATATAAACAGTAATGTCAGTGTCTCCCTAGCCTAGCTGGATTGTGGTTGTTTCCTGCAGTTTCTAGGCTGAATGTCTGTCATTCCCACCTTTTTTCACTTATTCTGCTCTCCGATGCTTATTTGGCCAGTTTCTAACACTACATTCTCTCTTTGGAAATAACCGCTGTAGTTTCTGTTTCCCTAACTGGATCCTTTTTGATGCAGTCAATGTGCTCATCATAGTCGTGGTTAATAGTTACTGTTTATTATGCACCTAACTCTGTTGCAAGTGTTTTATGTGAATTGATCTAATTCTCCAACACTATGAGGTAGGTCTAGGAATAGCCATCACACCCTCAATTTCCAAGAAGAATTGGAGAAGCAGGGAGAGGCAGCAGATCGTCCGAGATGTCACAACTACTCACCAGCAGAGCTGCGTCACTTCTGTGCGAAGCAGCGCTCCACCCTATCAAGGAATGAGTCCTTCTGTGTGGAGTGGAGCCAGTTTGGGCAAGTGCAAGGCACACCCTTGTGCAGTGAGCTTTGCTTGGGCCCATTTTCCTGGCTCAGCAGCTCTTTCATTTGGCTTTCTAGGCTGAGTATTTGAGTGCAGCCCTTTAGTGCTTCCTTAGAGACAGGCCTAAAGGAGGCAAACAAGCTCATTGCCTGAGTCTCAGTGTGGTGTCTGTCTGCAGCCCAGTGCTTCCCAGGTGGCACGGGACGTGTGTGATGGGGCCGTCGCCAGGGAAGAGGGTGAGTGGGTGTTTGTCAGGCAAATCACTCTCCTCTGCTTTGCAAGACCCCAAGGAGCCCCCAGTGTAAGTCAGAGTGCTTATTGGGGGCATCATTTAGAGAGGTGATGCTTCAGGCTGTCAGTGAGTGCCTAACACTTACGCAGAGCTTCGATTTTGGAGTAATGGTTATTACAAGTTGCGTTGTGCTCTTTGTTTGGGGTACTATGGGATAGAAGAGGCTTTCCTCTACTCTGCCAGATAATTACTTCAATTTCCCTCACTCACAGGATGTTTAATTTTATAACATTGCTGTTAGGCCTGGGAAAAAATCCCTCCAGAGCCCATTATTAACATCCTGAAAATGGAAAGCATAATCTCAGAACAAATAGCTAAAATAATATTTTACCAAGGTTTTATTTTCTGTGTTGTGAAGAAAGAAGGTATGCAGTCATTTTCTCTCTTTTTTCCTCTTGAAGTTTGAGGTGCTTGAACACAAATGCTTTAGAAACAAAAGACAGGGACCAGGATGGGGTGGAAGAGGTTGGGCAGCTTCATTCCCCCCTCAGCTTTGGAGTCATGGATCTTGCCCTTGGCAGAGGGGGAGCTAGACACCTGCAGAGCAGAGGGCTGTCTCCAGGGAATCCTGGCCTCCCAGAACTTGCCTAATTGCTCCTGTCTATGGTGGTCCGGTCCCTGGATGGTCCCTCACTGATTTTGCCTCTTGAGTCTGCAGAATCTGGTACCTCTGCTACTTCCTCAGATAATCACCTCCTATGATGGACTGCACTCTTGGCCATAGCCTGGCTGGGTGCTTCACCCACACTTTCCCACACTGTGGAACTTCCACCTGGCAAATAGTTTTAGACCCATTTTGTCAGCCTACAGACTGAGAGTTTGGGTTAGACTTATCCCAGGGCTGGGTCAGCCTAGTTCAAACATCCCCTTGAAAACAGGAAGTGACAGTGGCTTTCCTCTTGCCAGAGTTCCCTTATCTGCACTACACTGGGGCCAACATGAGCCACATTCACTGATTGGTGGAGCTTCGTGGCTTTGTGGCTGGCCCTCCTGTGCCTAGATCTTGCCCTCTGAGTGTGTGAGAGCTCAGTGTCCTCTCCTTTAGTCATATCACCTCGGAGCACGCCATGGCTGCTGGACATGTTTCTGACCTAAAGCATCCTTGGCTGGGCAGTTGTCTTGAACTGATTTAGTAAAATACACGATTTTTAATAATATATGCTCATATTTAATGAGGGATCATAGTAAAGTGATTTACAAAACACACGTATCATCTTTACATTTTAAACAAATTCCCTCAATGATGAATGCAGTTCGCATGATGCGGTGATGTGTAAATTTAGGTGTCAATGCCGACATTCATCTTGGCGTTGCAGTCCCCATCCCTGAATCCCCGGATCAAGTGTTGGACAGAGTGGAGAATGTACAGGAACCTTCTATGACTGCAGAAAGCTGGATGTGGAAGACATTCCTTGGCCAAGAGAGAGGCCAGGAGAAGGAACTGGGCTGATTGCACCATAGAAACAAGCCAGTTAATGTAGATGGCCACTTTAATTACCTCTGCAGTGTTACATACTAATATGTTAGATGCCAAGTTAGTCCCCCTAGAGGAACTCCCTCCTCCTCTCACCCTCCTCCCCACCTCCCACCCTGCCGTCCCCTGCGCCTCCTCCACACACACTTCAGGCTTTATTTCATCCACTTAATGCACTCTGCTCTGTGCTCAGGTACTTACAATCTCCCATTACTATCAGTCTGGCTCTTTTACGGCTTTTTTTATTTGCTCTATCATTTCACAGTCCAGTTGTTCTTTTCGGTCAGGTGGACTATAAAATACTCCGATAACAAGTTCACACTAGGAGCCAGTGGCGGGCTCAATCCATAATGACCGCAGACTCTTCCATTACCAGCATGTCCCAAATCAACGCTTCCGAGAGGCTGCTTGTTCTCCCTCCCGAGAGCCCGTCTGCCTCGCTCTTCTGGTGGCTGCTCCGAGGATAGCTCCTTTCAGGCTCTCAATTTTTCTTTTAAATAATCAAGTCTCTTTCACCCTTGCTTCTTAATTACTTCTCTTCTCTAAAGGTATTTTAATCTATTGCTGTGCGTTTAATATTATTTCTCTCTACATTAGCGTTCATAAATATGAAATAAAATCGGCCTCTGTGGAATGCCTTCATTAGTTTGCCATCTTCAGCCGTGTCTTCTGGGTACACATTTATAGTCCTGGTACCCAAGTGGGGGCGCATTGGCTGACAGCGTTGTCCCTGCGGTCAAACTGTGTGTGAGTTCACCCCACATGACCACGGCGTGCTGTGACCTTGACCTCACTGGGCCTGTTTCCCCTTTTATCTGTGCTATGACACGTCCTTCCCTCCTTCCTTTCTGAGCACCTGACCATGAGCACACTAACACCATCCTTGCCTTTTCTATTCAGTTTGTCCTTGTCTCAAGAAAGAACGATCCAGCCAGAGTTCCCCGGGGGTTCCCCGGGACCAGAACGGCACCAGCCAAACAAAGCTGGTTCTGAGCAGAAGCCTTGACACGAGAGGGCAGGCATTTGTACCTAACACACTAATTCAGGGCCAAGACCATCTAAGGTTTGTGTTGATCCAATAACAATCTGACTTTGCACTTCATTTTATTCAACCAAATTTGCTTTTACTTTCTGAAAACATATCCTATGACTTCTAATATCATTAACTATAATCTAGTACCCACTAGGCCAAATTCATGACTATTGTTATCATTGCCATTTTTCTTTAAAAGCAATTGATCACATATTAATTGTAGGCCAGGCTAAGTTCAGGTATTATACAAGCACTCTGAATTTGTAAAACCCTGTGACATGGGCTTTATATTTCTCATTCTACAGATAAGAAAACTGAGGCTCAGAGAAACAAAAAGTCTTTGCAAGGCCAAACAGCCAGAGAGTAAGTGGTCAGCCGGGTGTAAGCCAAAGCTTGCTCAGGCCTCCCCTGCTGGCTCCCAGCCCCACTTGATCCCATGTGGGCTCAGACAGGCCGGCCCCTCGCTTCCCGCAGCCACCTGGTGTCCTGGTGCCTGACCAAGGTTCGGACTGTGCCACTGGATGAAAGCAGAAGGATCCAGAACATCAGCTCTGCATACGAAGGATGAAGAATTCATTATCTGTGATCACTCTTCACACTGGACTCCTGCCATGCTGATTACCAGCTGGAACACAAATCAGCTCTATCTAATGACAGCAGTCCATTCCTATCACATCAATCTTATTTTGCATAAAATTTTGGAATTTTTCCCTTTCGATTTATTCAACTAAAAATAATAAAGTTGAGATTGTTCACTCTTCCATATTATTTTTCTCTAAGATACTTTATCCTTTCTGAATAGAAATTACTTTGAAAATAAGATGAACAGATAATTCATCAGTAGGACCTGAAATCTATTTATCATCCCAGATAACTGTATTTATTGATAATGTGCCCTAATTCATGTCCAAAATTAACTGAGGTGACATATAGTAGCAAATATCATTAAGACAAATAAAAAACAAAACAAGACAAAACAAAGCAAAACAAAACTCAAAGCCCATAGATATGAAGGGGAACATCTGATATTCAGCCAAGTAAGATCCTCATGAAAGTGCTATGTCCAAAAGAGATTAATTATAATAGTAATAATCATTATACCCCTATTTCCTAACATATAATCTGTTCCAGTTTTTCATAGAAACTACAGTCGTGCACTACATAACAAGTTTCAGTCAACAATGGACCATACATATGTATGATAGCTGTTCCACAGCTTATACTTATGCTGAAAAATTCCTGTTGCTTAGTGAGATCATGACCGTATTCACAGTGCAAAGCATTAGTCACATGTTTGTGGTAACACTGTTGTAAACAAATCTCTTTAAATGTGCTAAGATACTTGGTACCATTGTGTTACAATTGTCCACAGTATTTTGTACAGTAACATGCTGTACAGGTTTGACGCCTAGAAGCAGTAGGTTAGACCACACAGCCTGGGTATCTAGTGGACTATATTTTGCAGGCCAGCTCAATGATGTTTGCACAAAAAATTGCCTAGCACCACGTCTACTAGAATGCATCCCCATTGTTAAGTGACCTATGACTGTACTTCATAAGGGCTCTTAACTGGCCTGGAAAAGATATTATTACCTCTGGTTCAATGGTGGAATGACAGTCCGGTGGCTATAGGAATTTGTCAGACGCCCCTACTTTTGCATGTTCCAAGGAGTACTCTGCCTGCAGGGTCATCTTACACAGCTGCACAAAACTGCTCCACAGCTCCCCACATTTCAGAAATTTTCTCTTTCTAGACTTTGCCTCTTGACCACTCTTCCTCTTCCTGTTCTTTGAGACCAACCATCTTCTCAATCCCTGGCTGGTCCCTCGCAGGCCTTGACCTTCCTGGTCACCATCTATCACACTTTCTCATACAAGAAGCTCGGCCTCTTTTGGCCAGCAGGCAACTCTGAGCAGCACCCCTCTCCTCAAGCCATGGGATCTCATGACACTCAGATCACCTTCCTCTTGGTCCCTATTACTCCGAGCAGGCCTTGACCTTCCTGGCCACCACCTGCTTGCCCATCCTCCTTTCCTCAGGCTCACCAGCTCTCCACCATTGCCTCTGGGTGACACGTTTATTGCAAGGGTCCAGTTAATATGTACTGGAGTATCCAAACGAATCACTAAGTGACCGTAATATGAATGGACAGCTAGCAGAAGCCACTGACACGTCAGATACCCGAGACCAGAACCAGTTGGTCACATCCAAACCTTGGACTTTTTTCTCTGTCCCTGGCTTCCTTGGTATCCTGTGATGTCTTGATGTACACATGAACACACTAGGCTCAGAGCGTGTTGCACATCTTCAGGTGGCCGTCCTTCCTGGATTCCATGAGGATGGCGCCTCCTGGAGATACTCAAAACTCTAGCACTGTCCTTTTCGGCCACGTCAGCCCTTGGCAAAGGCTGCTGGCAGCAGAAATATCTAATCACTACACTTCCAGAAGGTTGGATATGCCCCAGTGCCCTGATACCAAAAACAAAGGTTGTATCTTTCAAAGGCGCTGCCGGCCAGACCTCAGTAGAAGGTCACAGGGCTTAGAAGGGAACAAAACTTGACTCTTCACAAGTTGTGATAGCTGTGCCTGCTGCGGAAAGCAACAATGTAATATTCCATGAGAGCCACACTTGGCTTCCTTATAATGCCCATTCAATAGATTGCTTTGATGGAAACATCACAAATCCACTTTGTGAAAAGCCAACGATATTTGCACCCCAGAATTCAATAATAGGACATGAAACTCAGGGAAAGAAATAATCAAATTGTCCATCCAGAGTGGAGTTAAAATTGTCATAAACATTGATCCTTCATTGCAGGGAACAGAAATAATAAACTGTTGCTGAAATTGCATAGTTGCAGAGATTTCATTCTCTAATTGTCAAGAAGCATTAAACATCAACTATTTATTTTGCGGCAGTGGAAGCAGAAACAGACTTCAGTGCATCCCTTCACTAGAGGTTATCCCTAATTGTCATGCATAGATTGCAACAGAGGTTACTGAGAAAAATTGTTTGCATTTATTAATCAAAAGGAGTCAAAGACACACAAAGATATCATCAAGGCTCCCTTGTGCTGGGGGAGGCTGACAACTAACGTTCTTGATGAAGTGTTTGCAGAGTGCTTGCAATCTGTTCAAAGCCTTTTTCCTTTGCAGGTGCAAACCTTTCTATCTGAAACATCAAAGAAACAATTGAAAATTAAACAGAGTAAACATCGCGATACAGGTTTCAATCTTCCATTTTTTAAGACAATGGGAGAGATATAATTAATTTCAAGGCAATATTTGTGTTCTTTCAAAATTCATTTGTGCACATTAGCATTTCATTAGTTGTGTATTAAGCACTGTTGCTCCTTTCTCCCTCTCTTTTACCCCTTTTGTTTTTGAAAAATTAGAAAGTGGAACTGCTCCTGAAATGTCTTTTACTCCAAGCATCCATGCATAGATAATTATCTTGCTCTGCCTGTTTGATCAGTAGAATAAGTCAGAACTGCTTGGTAAAGTCAGGCAGCAGAAAACAGATTAAGGAAGCAAGAATTCCTTTAAGGTGATGGCAGATGTGGCCTCACTGAATTTTGTCATTGAATTCTGTATCTTAATATACTCATGGTAGACACTTTTTAATATGTTTATATACTTTAATTGTTTCTCTCCATCTCTACACCTTAGTTTTAAAACTCATCTCTACTCAAGATAAATTAAATGAAAATAAAAACAGCATATATTATTTAGTTGGACATCTGAATATTTGAAGTGTGTTTTGTGTATTTTGGTTTTAAGCCATACCTGTTTTTTGAACACTGTATTCAAGTGCTGAGACTTTCTGGATGATCTAATTTAGATACTAACTTTCTCCCTTTAGGTATGTTAATTTTATACATCTGAGACAGGGGGTTGACTTTCTTAGTGTACAAGGTCACTGATGTTAATAGAAATATAACCCTTCATTGTGCTCCATGAACTCTGTGGTTTTTAATATTTCCTAGCAAAGAAGAGTAATAATTGAGGTTTTGACTGAAAATATTTATCAAGAAGTAATGAATTGTTCAGTTAATGTATCTATTATTCCAGTATGGCATATGTTATTATTCTACTTGTGTTTAAAATCCTTAATTTGTATAGCTCCAGTGCGTGGGAATGAGATATTTGCTGGAGTAAATTCAACATGGAGACCCAATAGCTTCTGTCTGTTGTTGGTGGACTGCCTGGACCCCTCCTGTGTTTGATACTTGGTCTGTACACCTCAGCTGTGATACCATGGGATTCTGTGGCATGGAAATGTGCTCATGAATATCACACCCCCCATCCTGGCGTAGACTACAACTGGATGGACTATGACTTATTTTTAAATTGCCCTTGACCATTATAGAGTTTCAGAAGTGCTGTAGCAGGAAGTCCATAAATATTTTATTTGGGTGACTTTAACAAAATGACACACGGCTGCGGTCATGTCCTCCTACTCAGCACTGAAAATGCTAGGAGGAACTGGTACTGCAAATTATTCTACAAGGTGTCATAAAACTAAGAACCATCAAAACGGCCAGCAGATTGCCTGGTTCCTAGTCACATCCTAGGGGAGACACAGCCCAGCATGCAGAGCTCCTTGACCTCTCCTCTGGGATTCAGAGATGAACTACTGCTTCGGATCGGGCCCCTTTCCCGGTCTTCATTGTGGGATCCTAACAGCTCACTGCAGCCCATGTTAGGGTTAAACTATAGGAAAAGGGAAGAAAGTCTCGATTAATGGCTAGTCCATTTTGTTCTTGTTTTAAATCTGCTCTTTTGGTTGAAAATGCTAATTAAGCCCAAATGGAAATAAGTGATGGTGTTTTGGTCACTAAGTCAGGACAGGTTTCAGGGTTCTCCACTTTAGAGAGATGAGCAATGAGTTGGAGGATTTTTCTTTTTAAAACCAAAAAGGAAGGTTCACATTTTCCCAAGATTGGTGTGAAGAAGCCCTCCATTCTCCTGTTTTTCTTGCCCTCCTACTTGGGATCTCTAACGTCACACCCAACATTGTTGAGACCGCAAAAGAAAACTGAGAAAGTCAGCCACGGTGCTGAGGAGTCTGCTTTTGGAAAGCTCACTTTATCACCTTGTTCTAACTTCTATACACCGGCAACAATAACTCAGACAACGAAAATCTGGGCTTTTACAAAATTGCAGGAAAATAAAACACAAGAAAAATCTTCAGAGGAGGAATTTTTCATTCCCGTGGGGCTCTCTTCAGGTGTGTATCAGCTCTTTGCGACCTGTACGGCTGCCTCGGTGCTTTCCGCATCCTGTGTGGGCTTAGGGCTGCTTAGATCCCCATCCCTTATCGTATCGGAACATCTAACTTGGAAGTGCACCACTTTGAAGCTGTCAGCCTCTCCCTGGCAAGTAGTTGTTAAAGAACATACTGAAGTGGCCCTGTAATTTACTTGTCCGAGATGTTCAGGCAGCTACATTTTGATACCAGAGATGATAGACAGAGGACGCAGGCTGTAGCTGGAGAATGTCTGCTGTCTGCAGGGCTCATAGCTGGAAGGGCACTTATATTCACGGAAGCTCCCAGGCAATGGGGTGGATGTGCTACCTGTGCTCAGTAATGAAGGTTGAGTCTAGGGTGGCTTTGTTTATTTGCTAGGTCAATAATTTCAATGACTCTTTTCAAAGACTTCCTTCAGAGAGCAGAGGAGTAGTTCCGCTCAGATGTGGAGTTAAAGGATCTTCAGCGAGAAAAGCTGTGTTTTTCTTTTGAGTGCCTAAGGCCACATACTGATCAAGAAGTACAACTCCCATTTTACATGGAGCACGGTGATTTGAACTGTGATGAAAACTCAAAGCGTATAGCTTTTCCAAATTTTGTATGCCCGCTGAGACTTGAGAACTATTCAGTTCTGGGGAGATTAAAATTTTCTATTCAAGCCAACTGAAAGAATATAGGATTATTTTATTCCTTTTTTTATGGTTCTAAAGTGGCTTGCTGTGTGACCAAAGGGGAAAGCATTCACTCATTTTATAGGAAGTAGCGAGTGCTGACTACTCTGGCCTCGTCCAGTTACACACCATTGCTTCTGCTGCATAGGCGACTCTGCCTCCCCTGAATCTTCTCCATAACCATTTAAGTATTTTCCAACGTGTCCATGGCAAATGCTACTGCCAAAAACCCTCCCGAGACTCTGCAGACCCATTGATCTGCTCTGACACAAAAACTTCTTGGAGGGTTAATGCATGCATCTATTTCCTCCTATCCCACTCTCTCCCTGCATCTGCTCCACACCAGCTTTTCTACTCTACCTCCACCAAAGTCCTTGCCAAGGTCACCCATGACCTCCAAGTTGCCCACCACAGAGGTCATTTTTTTGTTCTCATTTCATTGATTCAATGAGCAGCATTTGGGAGTCAACCACTCTGTCCTTTTTGTCTGCTACCTGTGGACTGAGGAGACCCACCTTACTTAGCTCTAGTCCAGACCCCTCCCTTGGGCTCTGAACTCCTGCATCTACCTCCTTCCCTGACGTCTCCAGGTACCTCAGACCTAACATGGCAGGTGAGACCCTTGACTTGGGGCCCTTCTCTCACTGCACATCCGATCCCACACCTGGGGAAATCCGGCCTTTGTGCGGTCTCTAACCTCTGCCACTGTGGTGAGTTGCTCCCCGACCTATGGCCTGTTCAAGCCCAAACCAAGTCCCTCTTTCTCTGTTCCTCTTTTGCTGCTTCTCCCATATGAATACTCTACTTAAAAATTATAGCCTCAGTCTTTCCATATCTCTCCATTTTGTTGATCCCACCTAGTCCAGTGACATGTAATTCCTGCCTAGATTAGGGCAACAGCATCCTAACTGGTCTTCCTGTGTCCAAACTTGCCCCTTGCAGTACATGACCACACCATGCTGCAGGAGTCTTTTAAAAACATGGACTTTCCTGTGTCGTCGCCCTTGTTAAGCCCTCTGGCAGATCAAACCCTTCGTCTAACTATGGTCTCTACCCAAGCTGTCACCCCCACCCTTCACGTCTCTGACCTCAGCTACCAACATTCCTTTCCCTGCCAACGTGTGATGATACGTGGGGGGGGGGTCTGTCGTCTGTCCCTTTGTCACTGAAAGCTCCTTGTTGTCTCAAGGCTTCTGCACCTGCGGTTACCTGGGCCGGGATGCCCAGCCCTTGGAGCGGCTCGTGGGCTGGTTCCTTCCAGCCCTTTACTGATGCCCTTCTGACTAGTCCTCCTTCTGCTACAGCCCAAGAGCATCTTCTTTATTGCACTTATCACCTTCCCGTGATGGCATCTTGCTAACTTATTTTGTTTACTTGTTTGTTGTTGGTCTTGGCCATTCTCCTTTACCCACTAGAATAGACATCTTAGTGGGATTGTTGTTGTTGTTGTTGTTGTTGTTGAACTGGATTTCTGTCCCAGAACACTACCTGAACACATGCTCAAAAAGTAGTTGCTTAATAACAAGTGAGTTCAATAGGAACCTGAATAATGATAACCACCAAATCTAAATAACCACAGCAGGAGGAAGATAAGACATATGATTCGTGCCTTGACAAGTAAGAAAGAGAAGCCCTCTGATCGACTTCAGCTCTGAGTTTTGCTTTTGAGCCAGTTGTCTTAGATGTTTCTTAGTTTATGTTGGGTTATATCCCAACAAATCCATCATAAGTTGAAAATATCATAAGTCAAAATGTATTTCAGGTACAAACCTATATATGAAAGATCCTAGCTTAGCGACGCAGGGCACTGGAGAGTGTCGATTGCTTCTCCTCTTGCAGATTGAGGGACTTGCCCAGATCACACAGGAAAGAGACACAATCATTGACCCAGTTCTGACTTGGGATGCTACCCAGGTATGTAGTCAGATATTATTCTGTATGTTTCTGTGAATGTGTTTTTTGGATTTAATTAACATTTAAATCAGATCACCCTCTATACTGTATGTGGGCTGCATCTAATCAGTGGAAGGCCCTTACAGAATAAAGACTGACCTCCTCTAAAAAAGCAGGAATTTTGTGAGCAGATGGGTTTTGGACTGAAGTGTAACTATTCCTGCCTAGGCCATCGGGTGTTTGAACTTGCCAAGCTTCTCTCTGTCTGTTTCTCTGGGGTGCCCTGACTAATAAAATCTTTGAAGAAAAATAGGATTTGGACACTGGTTTAAAGGAATTCAATGACTGTATCTCATCTTCCTGGCCATGGTGCTTCCCAGATAAAATAGAAGAAGAAGAAGACATGTTAGGAAGAGAGGTATAAAGATAGGCAGAAGCCCCAATAAGAAGTGACCCTGTCAGTCTCCTACTGTGGTGGTAATAACTGGGAACCAGGCTCTGCCTATAACCCGGTCAAGTTCCCCGTAAGAGAATTCCTGGGCCAGTTGCAGCCTGGTGGTTGCCAGAGAGGGGCGATTTATGGCAGGACTGCAACTGGGTAAAAAATGTTACCCAAACGTTGGATGATTTAAAATTCCAAATTTCAAGTTGATGAAATCTGACACAGTGATGCCTTATAATACCCCAGTCCATCCTGTGAAGTCTCCATTTTAGGAGTCTCACATTACCGGAAGTCCCGATCCTAAAACAGGCAGAAATGGGCTCTGATGAGATTTTGTCACTCTCGAAATGTTTCTGTGACAATATGAGCAACAGAGGCAGCGTGAGGAGAAGTGGGAAGCAATTAATCCAATTAGTAACTCTAGTCTTCAATGTGCTGTTATGTCCAAAAATGCTTTTAAATTGCCATGTTTTTAATAGAAAGATGAAAAACAGATATTTTATTAAATATTTATCTCATTAATAAGTACAAGATAATCATTGCTTTTTATTTTGAATTAACTTTCCCATTTGGGTTCAATGCACATTTCACAGACATATTCTTTTCTCTTGATGTGAGGGGACTTAATTACAAAAGCACAATTGGACTTCCACTCTGTATGAAAATGAAGCAAACGAAATTGCTTTTCTCCCCTCAATGGTTGTTGCTACGAAGAAGCACAATTGAATATGACAGTTCTTTGCGACCCAGGAATTGTTTTTGGATGAAGTTTGGGGATTATATGCAATTATACAACAGCAAATTTTCCTTGACCATTCATGTTCAAGGACTTATTTTAAAAATAAAATGAAAGCCAAACTACAGAATAAATGAAACCGTGGTAACCAATGTCCTTTCCATCTCTGTCACACTGGTATAGCAGGGATAGTATTGTGTCTGTGTATCAGAAATCTGTCTAATGAAGATGTACAGCAGGAAGCAGACAGACCAACCTGCTAATCTAGTTGGTGGGAGAACCGCGTCTGCCCAGCATGCCATCTTATACCTCCTTATCTATGTCCCAAATGTTCACCGTTCTTCCCTGTTATGCAGTTCTTTCTTTTTACCCTATAGTCAGATAAGATAAAGCAAAAGATTAGGAACTGGCATCTGGTGAATTGGAACTGTGCAGCCCCTGCAGCCGAATGGATCAACATCATCCTGTCTCCTTGCATGTAACCCCAGGCCTCGGCAGTTAGGTGTGCAGATGGTTTCCTTGAAGAAGAACTGAGGCCTGGAAATGCCACACACAGCTTTGCAAGTAGAAAACTGCCCACAGAGAGAGAAGTGGGAGAGAGAGGGATGGCATCACACAAACTGTGGTGAGAGCAGGGGCCTGTGGGTCAGGCAATGTGGTGGCATGCCCCACTTCCCAAAGGAACCCTCTACCATTTAGCTGGTCTCTGGGCTTTGGCTTTCAGCTCTTGCCTCTACTAGCTCTGTGGTACTAAGAGTCTGTCATGATGTTCAGCCGTAGCCCTATACAACTAAACTGAATCCCAGATTTATGTAGGCACCCCCAACCTGGTGACTCATGTTGTGTCAGGGCTCTGGAGTCTGGCTTCTGACTGAGTGTTCCCTACATCATTACAACTGGTTTTCCAGCTCTGAAGTTAAGCTCTTCATTGCAGGTAGAAACGCAACCTATTTCCCCCCCCATCTCCTACTCAACTACTTCCACAATGGTCTGTATCCTGCTCTGATCTCCCCAGGGCTCGTGCATGGTCAGATTCTGTGGAACAATGACTGCTACCTGCCTGACTTCTGATTCGTCCGGGCTGTGTCCTACCATCCTGGCTGGAAACCCAAAGCTTCCTGACTCTAAGATAGGGCTGACCGTTCTCTTCAAGGACCCGTCCCCTACCTCCAATGACACCTGGGCTGCCTTGACCTGGCTTCTGTTTCATTCTAGGAAGTGAGCCAATCTCTAGCCGATCTGGTATGCAGCCCCAGCTCTGACAAGTGTCTCTAGAGAGGCATTTCAGGAAAGAATTTTATCTGATCACTACAGGCAATGATCAAAGAAAACTAATTCCACTGTGTTTGTTACAACAACATCAGTGAAAGAAGTCAAGAATATAGTCTCAGAAGGAGCATAAAGTATGCAATAAAGGCCAATACATAATTAATGAATATCATGTCTTTGACATAGTGCCTTTCAAAACCAAGCACACAATGTGTAATTATTTCTCACATCATCACAAAATAGGGAGTGGGCAGATGCTGGTTGCCTCTTATAAATAAGGAAACAGGAGAAGAGCCAAATGATTTTTCCAATGGAAACCACCGTAGAAAGGAGAATGAAACCCAATAATTTTGAAACCCAATTGTGATGCAGTTAAAATGTCAATATAAATCTCCATTTCAGGTTTCCACTAATCTAGACAATCGCTTGGTATATCTGTTTTATGGTTTATGGTGCTGAGAATCCCAGCACTGTCGCAAGTTCAAATCAGTTTACGAGTCACACAAGAAAACCAGTCTAATTACTTACAAATGATGATGTGGCCCGATGGGCAAGAACACAGAACCAGTGTCGTGTTCTGCCGTGCTGCCACTACTTACCTCATAGCTCTTTGGAAGGATGAAGCTAGTGGATAGGTAGGTTGCTGATGACATATTAATATGTGTGGGGGGTGTATGGCGAGCACTGGGCAATCAATTGGTCTTGCAATCACATTGCATTCACATTTCGTTTTCACTCCAAATTGGAATGAGTTATCCATTTGGTCACCCTTGTTATGTATCACCATTGGTCTGAAAGATCTATTAGTTTTTAAATCGAATGTAGCCTCAAAGTGAGGTAAGATGAATATATATAACGCGATGGTTCCTGTAAGTTCTCAAAGCAGTGGGATTTTCTAAAGAAACCATAGACTCAAATGTCTCTACACAGTTAAGAACATGGTAGGTGTCAGTATAAGATGACAGGAAAAACATTATTTGAAAAATATTGGCTAAACAAAGCAAGCCTTGAGGCTTTGTACAGTGATTCCAGTTCATGCTGAACTGATGAATTAGGTCAAATGTACTAATTGCTCCTTTACATTATCATGATCAAGCCCTTGCTTCTCTCTCACATTCATACAAGAAAGTCTTAAGTAGGACACACGTTAAATTGCACTCAATACAATTTCAGGATTCCTTTAATCTTTATATTTTAAAAGAGCCTGAAACTGATTCTATGAGGAGGTGAGTTAATGGGATCAGTCCCCTTTTGTTTTGATGATCCTAGTTATTCTAGCAACTCCTCTGCCTGCAATCGGTGAGATATATTTGTGTCTATTTACATTACTTGTGTTCTTGGGAATTTGGGCTTTCATTTGTTCTTTTTTCTCCAATAGACTGAGAATTCCTCAAGTGTAAGAATCATTTTTCTGCTCAGCCTAATAATCAAATGTATCTATTAAGTGCATCATTGTACCCAAATGCCGAGTTAGGCAAAGATGAAGAGACTTCAAAGCTCAGCCTCGCCTCTCATTCTTGCAGTTTCAAGGAGAGTTCACTTGCAGTAAAATGCTCCATTGTACGGTGGCTGTCTCTGTCAATTATTGGCGCGACAGATCTGTTCAAAGTGCTTTGTATCTATTATTGCACTGAATCCCACAAAAGTCCTCTATGCCCATTCATATTATTATGCCCATTTTACAGATGGGAAATAGAGAGGTAAATGCCTTGCCATGGTGATACAACTGCTAAATGCAGACCCGAGATGAGAACCATGCTTTGTGCCCAGGTGCGTTCTCTACAAACCATGCTGCGTGCAGAGTCGGTCCTCTGTGACTATAGCACCCCAAAATTCTGGCCCAGACTTCCTTTCTCCCCAACACAGACAGTTTCCATCAGACCTGTTTTTAATGCATATAATGATAATGGTAAGATAGGACTAATCAGGCCCAGGGAGCTGTTCTTATGGCCCTAAACCCCAGACACAGTAGGAAAATTTTTTTTAAATAATCAGTTCTATAGCACTGAGAAGAAAAAGAAAAGATAGTGGCTTCCTGGATAAAAGGAAGCAGATGGAATGGAATTTATGGAGAAACGAGATTGGAGGATATGGCAGCAGGGGGCATGTCTGAGAAATCCACAGATGAAGGAGGCAGGAATATTAGTGAGGGCGTGAGACAGTGGGATAGCATAATTTACATATTTGATCTAATTTTAATATATAATTTTCTGAATCAAAACAGAGAGTAAATATTCTCTTCAGACATCCATAAAGCATTCACAAAAACAAAACATGATTTGTGCTGAAAATGAGATCTCAAGGAATTCCAATCCAGGGAAATCTTAGTGGCCACATTTATACAATAAAGGACAGCAAAAAAAGACACTTTGGAAGTGGGGGTTACTCTGGTTTCAATCTGTCCCCCAAAGTTCATGTGTCGACAACATAATTCCCAATGCAACAGTGCTGAGAGGTGGGGTCTGACAAGGGGCGACCAGGCTGTGAAGTCTCTTCCTTATTTGCCTAGCTTGGCATTGAATACCATCAGGCACTTAATAGATATGCTTGATTATTAGGCCAAGCAGAAATATGATTCTTACACTTGAAGAGTTCTCATTCTAATGGAGGAAAGAAAGAATAAATAAAAACATGAATTCCCAAGAACACATGTAAATAGGTACAAATATATCTCACCGATTGCAGGGAGAGCTGCTACAATAGTTAGGATCATCTATTTTTGATTCTTAACACAAGATTATTATTCCTATTTTTCAGATGCTGAAACAAAGCCCTAATTTATCCGCATTCTCAAATGGCAAGTGGCAGAGACAAGATCTGGACTCACCTATTCTCAAGAGAAATTGAGGAGTCTATGAAAATAAGTAAGTAAGCTGATATTTGTTGAGTGTCTACTAAGTGTCAAGAACTGTGCTTGGTGCTTTTTTATAATTATGACTCTATTTTATCCTCACAGTCCTGTGCCAGGATTTTTATACTCAATATCAATTTTCTATACCAATGAAGACACCCGGTGGGAATCCGCCCAAAGTTACACATCTCACAAGTGGAGGAGTCAGAATTTGAAGCCAGATTCATAGGTCAAAACTCATGCTCTTTTCACTCTGCCCCTCATCTGACTCCATAGTTTCAATTCAATGATTATCTGAGCCTGGAGAAGTAAAATTTTTAATATAATTTAAATCTGACCTGCATCTTTTTTCAAGGAAGATGTTGCTCTTGCAATTTGCAAGTGTTACTTTATGAAACTAACTAAGCTAAGGCACTATTTGAGAATAAGCACTGCTATTGATTGCCTAATAGCTGCTGCATAAATCACCCCGGGACACAAATCATCCATTGTTCTTCCCAGAGCAGAAGCCCAATATCTGGAAGGAGCTGAACAAATGACAACACAATGTGTATTGGAATCCAGCAGGAAAGACCCACAATAAGGGTGGTTTGTAAATGTTTCATAGGCTCAATAGTTATTTGTTATATAGTTGTAGTTTTTTGTGAACATTGTAATCAGTTGTTTTAAAAGAGACTATCTAGAAGAGAATCAAATTTTTATATGTAACTACAATAATATTATAAAAGCACAAATCATTTGGATTAATTTTAAGGGAATCATAGTCTAAAATATATCCATTTATTGATTTGACAACTGGGTTTGGACACAGAAACAATTCTTTGATACCTTCGTACAGCAAAATGAATAGTTTTAATTATTGCATGTGTCGCCCACTCTGTATTTGCTACAAATTTTCCAACCATAAATTTACAGGTCACTTAGTGCTCCATCTTTTAAAAGTGTATAGAAACTGAGATCAATTTCTACCCTCACAGAAACCTTGCTCTGAAAGAATAAACACCACGCTCCCATTTTTCAGAGAGGAACAAAAATACCGAAGGATTTATGTGAAGATACATAACTGAGCTGAATTAGTCATCTTTTCACTAATTCTCAAGTTCAAGGAGCATTTATGGAATAGCTACTTGGTGCCTTTGATCATGGCTTTGGGGCGTGAAGTGAGGGTAAACTGGAGGTAATATAATTCATGGATTAGTATTTCTCTAAAAAACTTTATTTAGGTATAGTTGACATACAGTAAACTGCACATGCTTAAAGTGCATACACTTTGATAAATTTTTCTATCTGTATATACCTGCGAATTCATCAGAATTCAGATAATAAGCGTGTCCATCATTCCCAAAGCTTTCCCTATGCCCTTTTAGAAGCTTCTCCTACTCATCGCCACCCATTTCCCCTCCTCCCTGTTCCCCAAGCCATTGCTGACCTTTTTCTGTCATTATGGATTAGCATGCACTTTGTAGAACTTCCTATAACTAGAATCACATGGTATAGTATCCGGCTTGTTTCTTTTTGAGACAAGGTCTCACTGTGTAGTCCCGACTGGCCTTGAACTTACTAAGCAGCCCAGGCTGGCCTCACACTCATAACCCTCTTGCCTCAACTTCCCAAGTGCAGTAATCACAGGTGTGTGTTACCCTGTCTGGCTTCATTAACTCGGCAAGTTGTTTTAAAATTCAGTCACATTTTTGCATGCATCAATAGTTAATTTCTTTCATTTCTGAGTAGTATTCTACTGTGAGGTTGTACCATAACTAATCTGTGTATTCACTTGATAGACACTTATGTTTCTAGTTTTGGCCTAAAACAAAGCAATGGTGAATACTTTCGTACAAGTCTTTGTGTGGTTTTAAGTTTTCATTTCTCTGGTCAAACACCTAGCAGTGTAATACTGATTCATATGGTAAGAGTGTGTTTAACTTTGTAAGAAACTGAGCTGTTTCCAAACTTTATTTAGATGTACCTCAATGCACCCTGAAACATTCTCACCAGCAGTGAGAGTTCCAGTTGCTCCTTGCTCTGTCCGACACTTCCAGGTCAGTCCTTTAAGGCGTAGCCACCTGTCATTTGCAAATATTGTCTCTAAATCTGTAGCTCATCTTCCAATTCTCTTCACAGTATCTTTCTGAAAAGTAGAAAGATACATATAGTTGGATCTTATTTTTATTTTGTTTTTCAAGGTCCAGTCAGACAATCTCTGCCTGTTAGAGTGTTTAATCCAATGAAATTAAAGTAATTACTGATGTGGTCAGACGTATATCTGCCATTTTGCTTTTTGTTTTCTATATCACCCATGGATTTTTTTTTTGTTCCTATGTTCCTTCTTCACTGGATTCTTTTGCATTAAACAAGTATTTCCTAGTATATACCCTCTCTCCTTATACAATTATTGCCATGTACTTTTCATCTCTGGATGTCACAAACTCAACAATACTGTCCAATAATTATGATTTTTTTAGAATTCTACTGTCTTTTAAAGAAGTTAAGAGAAGATAGAAGAAAACTGTATGTATAGACTTTTATATTAGCCCATGTATTACCATGTGGTGTGCATTTGTCATGTCATATATTTTTTTGTAAGCTTGGTAATATAGCTTTATAATTGTTTATACAATTGTCTTTTAAAGCAGTTAACAGAAGAAAACAGAACAGATATATTTATACTGTCCTTTATAATTACCTATGTAATTACCTTTACTGGTTCTTTTTATTTTCTTGTGTGGATTTGACTTACATTTTAGTTTCCGTAGAATTTTCTTAGAGAACAGTCTGTTTCAGGGAAGGGCAGTGATAAGAAAGGGAAAGGCATTTTTGTAGGACAGGAAGTAAAGCTATTTGCCTGGAGCCAGGTATTCTGGCTAGCAGGGTAAATGAAATAAAGAAAAGGGAACCTATGACTAAACTGAAGGGGATCCTTGTGGGCAGGCTAGAGAATGAGGCTTCTATTTTCCTAGAACTGTGCAGGAAATCAATGCTTCAGGAGGACACTCAAGTCTCAATTAGACCACTCAAGGATAAATTAGAAGCATAATGATGGGCAGGAGCCTGCTAGGCAGAGGCCATGTGAGTGGTCATGTGGGACCTTGAGTGGGGACTGGAAAATGGCAAACACTTGCACTTTTGGTGGGTGTTGGGGCCCCCGATGCTACCAGTGTTAAAATTAATTGTAAAGGCTTAAATGCAAGGACTATAGATTAAGATGAAAGCTGAGCCTTTCCACAAAGAAAGACCCAACATAAAAATATCACACTGTTGATTCTAAACGAGTTTTTCACTGTGCCTTTTCTTAATCCACTGATAGGAAGATAGTGATGCCAACCAGCTCTTGTGCTATAACAGACTTGATTTTCAAGTGAACAGCTCAAATCTAGCATCTTTGAAAAATCTGAAAAGTTCCACTTTCCCTGCCAAGTCAAGGCATCACATTATAAAAACCAACATTTTCAGAAAGTCTTTTTAGTTTTTCCATCAGGACAAAGATTTCCGAAAAGACAGAGGCAAGCTTCTTTAGACATCATATAAAGCTAACTACTCTTGAGGGACAGTTGGAAATGAACGAAGGGAAACTGCAGCCAAATGAAATGCGACAAACAAATGTCATATTCCAAATGGTCAATCAAAAGCTGGAACAACTTGGATGTAACAGAAGTCTATTATGATGAAAATAATGATCTCAGGACAAGGGACACTTAATGATTTGCAATTTAAGTACACAATAAATATCCATCCATGCCCAATGGGTAACGCTCAGGTTCTGACCATTCTGTATAGCCGAGAGTATTACCTGGAACATTGGGAAACACTTAGAGTGAAAGGGGACACACATAATTCGTCTTCAATTTTCATTTCAATACACTCGCAGAATACAGTGGTACACTACAGACGTGAATGATACACTGAGGGTATCTCTTTTACATTCCAGAGTATCTCACTGTTGGGCAGAATGGTTCTCTTACTGGAATTGTTCACAAAGCAACCTATTATACGGCAAGAGGTACCCTCTGGGCACCATTGAAATTAATATGAAAGGAACAATCAGGAATGCCAAGTGCAGTGCATAAAATGCAGGTGGGTGGTGGAAGACAGATAAGCAGCCTAGGAGGTTTAAGTTTCAGAATCTGAAGCTGCAGAAAGATGTGTTATACAATTTACATTACAACCAGTCACGGTTTTAGAATGGGTAATGAAAAGCTCATAGAGTTAAGTATTGAATCCGTAAAAAACACAAAAAGCCGTACAGCACAAGGGAGCTAAATGATGGGTAAATAGACAAAGAAGATAATCAGAGAGCGGGAGGAGAAAGCTGGACTTGCTCTCACAGAATTCATCTGGTTTTGGCAACTTCACCTGCACAGTGCTAGTGGCAATGTCTCTACAGTTGGATTATTTTAAAAGCAGAGTTTGTCAACCTCAGCACCGCTGACATTTTGAGCCAGATAGTTCTTTGTGGTGGAAGCCATCTTGTGTATTGTTCACTGCCCAGCCACATCCTGGGCCTCGACCTTCTGAATGGCTGTAGTGTCTGCCCCTCCTAGCTTGATGACCGAAAGTGTCTCTAGACATTGCCAAATGCCCCCTGGGTGGCAAAAACTGCCCCTCTCTGAGAAGAATTATCTGAAAGGAAAGCAACGATATAAACTAGTGAATTATTCCACCTTGTTGTCATATGCACTTACTCCTTTCCAGAGCATTAATTATGATAAGATGTTAATTTTGGTCAAAAAGTCAGATTAATCTGAAAGTAAACTAACCCCAATTTAAAACAATCAGCTTACATGGGTTCTAGAAAAATCTGTTTGCTGGTATCTCCCTCAATCTTTCTTAAAACCACTAAGAATGCAATTGGTCTCCGATCCACGCATGAAGTGAGCCATGCTTTGTTACAGGATGAAACCACGGACAGGCATCCTCCTAAGATCTAGAGGCAAAATCACAGTCCAGTGCTTTCTCCACTTGAGGATGTGCGAAAAGGAGGCGAGGTGTATTTTGTAATGAGAGAGACAGAGAAGGAGAGCGAGAGAGGGAGGCAGACCTGCAGGGTTGCAGCAGCAGGATTCGTCTCATGGTCGGTAGGATAGTGGAGGCCTGAAGAGGCCATTTTGATTCTACCTTACTAAGTTATTCTTTAAAGTTACATGCCAGTTGCATGGTTATTTCTGTAATTTCTATGGTATCTTTCCCTAACCTGGAAGCAAGACTACATTATTAACTCCATGTGGGCAGGGATGAGGTCTTGCCAGCTTTGCTCACTTTCGCATCAGCAGCCCCGATCCAGTGCCCACTCTGTAACAATCAACCAGCAAAGGCTTCATGAATGAATGAGAGCAGAAAAGCCAATTTTGAAGAAAATAGGTCACAACGTCAGCCCCTTAACAAGGTCTTTTCTTACTTCTTTTTGCTGTGCTGCAGCCAGCTATGTGCTTGGTGCATAGAAGGTGATCACTGAGTGTTTGCGGAACTCTGCACTTGAGGACCCTGTTTACACTGCTCACGCACCTTGAATCCTTTGTTCAGAACTGCAGGGTGTGGTCTGGTGACCTTGCTCACCCAGCCCGTTGTGTCTTTGTGCAACAGATGGGCAACATGCCACCATGAAGACCCAAATTAAGACATCTTGTGTAGAAGATATCAGTGCACACTTTGCTGAAGGATACTGCCACTCCATTTGACAGATGAGGACACACACGGATTTGGTTCCTCGACTTCACAGTCCAGTTACTAAAGGATTTCTGAAGTGGCACAACGGCCACCCACATGCATGTGGGGTGTGACATCGCAGGCCATGCTGCAGTCTAGGCAAAGGCTGTGCAAATTAAATCATCTGAGCCATCGAGGAGTTTATCCTCATCTTAAATGGCATTATCTCTCATGTTGAAACTTTAACAACTCATCTAAAATGAAAAATCAAGAGTGTGCCAAAAAGCAGAGCTGTTGGAAGAATAATGATGCGGCTCCTGGGAAGGAGCCCGAGTTTCTCTCTGAGAACTGAGGGCCCAAACAGCGGTAGGCTGGGATGCGTGTTAGGGTGGTAGAATGGCAGTGCCCAGAAGCTACTGTGAATGGTAATGACAGGCAATAAAATACCTCTTTAAAAATCCAGCAGAAGATAAAGACAGTAGATTATAGCAAGGCTGCAAAAACCAAGCGTTAGTAGATTAGCATAGGCAGGGCGAGAAAACACAACTAAAAATTATTCAATCATACCAAATGCTTGCAGGGAAACTAGGCCAAGAAAGCAATCAAAATCAAATAGAAGCAAGGTGTGTTTATATAATTCACTGGTTCAAAAACCTGAGAAATACATTGCAAAGTAGTTTCAGGGGTTTCTAGCCCCAATTTAAGGAGAAAAATATACTGAAGCTTTCATTAACATGAATAAAGAATAGCATAGTCCTTTTCTATTTCTACCCCCTCAACCAATCTTACCAGGAGACGTCTTAGTTCCGTAAGAATTCCAGGATGTGATCATAAAATATAACACACACACTTAATGCAATTTGCTTTAACTTTGGTTATACAACGTATGTGGCAGACCTCTTGAATTAGTTGCATTAAATGTTTTCAGTTATAGAAAGAAGATTCATGACTCATGGAGACCGTAAATGAAACATCGCATACAAGTAGTAATTACCTTGAATTGCATTCTTGGGTTTTTGAAGATAAATTAGCCACCAATGAGGATTTGATAGGTAATGTTGCAATTAGTTACAGGTACAGCGCAGTGACCTATACAACTTACTATTTTTAAAAAATCTGAAATTTACACAGGTTAATAGCATAAAAGATTCTTCACTGTTACTCATGGCAGAAATGCAGGTCTATAAATGCACTGGTGTGGCCTTCTCATAATAATTGCTTAACTCTTCATAAAGAGGTAGAATTACTCATGTTAATTCTTTGGCTATGCTAGGAAAGGCTCAGATTAGCTTTCACTGAACACTTCTGTGTCCTGCTCCCAAGTAATTCACCATTCTGTCTTTCCTTCAGTTCCGTGTAGTTGGACCACAAATGAGGGAATGGCGGGGTGGTGATGATGACATGGCTTCCCCAAGGAAAGGCTTCAACCCTTTTCTCACCAGGCTAGTGTTGGATCGTGTCTACATGAGATGCTTTCAAAGTGTTCTTGGTGATTCAGTTTGTAGGGTTGGTCTGTGGAACATTTTCTTCCTTCCTCCCTTCCTTCTTTCCTCCCTCCCTCTCTCTCTCCCTCCCTTCCTTCCCGATACTGGGGATTGAATCCAGGTCCTTTGCACTGAGGTACATCCCCGTAACTCCCCACCTTTTGCTTTAAGAGAGAGAAGATTTCAATGAACTACTAAATTGCCTGGGCTGGCCTTGAACTTGTGATCCTACTGTTCAGTCTTCCCAGAGTGGTGGCATTACAGGTGTGTGCCACCAGGCTTTTGTAACAGGGACAGGCCTAAGACAGAACCAGCTAAATATAAAGAAAATAGCCCACCAGGTTAAGAGCTAATTTAAGCAGCTAGTTAAGCTTAAAAATAAAAAAAAGCAATCCCACAAGAACAAAAGATAAAAGTTAAAATAAGAGGGGAAATAAAGACCTTTCCTCTCGGTGAGATGGTATGTTAAGTTAGGTGCACTTTTGCCAGCCAAACGTTCTTTCTTCTGCAGAAACAGCTCTCCCTCAGTCCCTAGGAATCCTGCTTTAGGGTTTGAGTAGAGCTGACCTCCGAGTCCAGGAAGGTCCTGGATTGTCACCCAGAGCACAGGATGAGGTCAGGTCAAGCTGAGGCTCTAGTTTCCAGGTTCTTAAGCTGAAAGGATCACAAAGTCTGAGCTGTAGCAGTCACATTGCTAAATGTGGGATAAGATCGTAGGACATGAAAGATGGAGAGAGACAGAATGTCATCAGATTCATTTTAATTATACCCTGAAGTCAAACATACCTCTACAAAAACAAAAAAAATTTTTAAATATCAACTAAACTGCATTCGCTTTTCCAATTTTATTCATTTTCCTCAAACATCCCTTTTCTGTTCCAGGATTCTATCCAGGATACCACATTATCTTTGGTCACCAGGTCTCCTTAGACCTTCCTGGACTGTGGAGGTTTCTCAGATTTTCCATTTTTTTGTTGACTTTGACAGTTTTGAGGAAAGCAGGTCAGGTATTCTGTGGAATGTCCCTCAAGTTTGGTTTGTCTGGCCCTTTGCTCCTGGTTGCTCTGGGGCTGTGGGTTTGTGGGAGGAAGACCACAGAGGTTAAGTGCTATTCTTGTCTTACTCGTAATGAGGAACTCTGATATATTGTTGATGCTGTGAACACCCTTCAGTCAAAGAACTTCTATATATAAACTCCTGTATATAAACACATTGAGCTTCTTTCTTCTTGTAGTAAGGGAGAATATACTCTCTGTGGGGAATAGAGGGGGATCTCAGGAGCAGGGTGTTAGGATCTATGGTAGGACTTAGGTTTTGGTTGGGATTTGGGAGCAGGTCTAAGGAAGCAGAGGTTCCTATTAGGTTGTATGCTGTCAGAAAGCAGGGCGGTTCTATGATTGAGTATCTCAATAAATCTTATTTGGGAGGTGAGACTAGTATAAGTGTTGTTTTCCCTCCCATCAAAATCAAAATTTTATTGAAAAATGAATTCCAAAATAAGAGATTACTGCTATGTATTAGTCTATTTTCCATTATTGCAACAAATTATTGGAGGTTGGGTAACTTATTAAAAAAACCGGTTTATTTAAGTCCCGAATTTGGAGGCTGAAAGTACAAAGAGCAAGATGAAGGCTCTGGGGAGGAATCCCCTGGCTGTATCACCTCATGCTGGGTGGTATCATGCAAGAGAGAGCACTCATTTGGTGATACAGGAAGCCAGTGACGAGAGAGGGCCCAGGCTTGATCTGTTAAACAGGTCACTCCCTCAGAATTGAGGGCCCACAAGAACTACTTGATCCCTTCCAATGGCGACCTAATCACCTCCCACTGGTCTCCAGCACTTCCCAAATCGCCCTGCTGGTCACCACATTTTAAATACATATGAACCCTTAGGGGACACACTCAGATCGTATGAGCTATATATTTTACAAAATCAAACATCATTATCCCATTAGATTAAGTAGAATGACTGAGCGGCTAAGTCTTTCTGCAACACAGCACAAAGGCAGGAGGAAGTCGTGTGGGTGATTAGTGTTGCTTTCTTGTAAATAAGCATCCTTTTTTGAGCCTGGCTTTTCCTCCTGTTGGTTGGCACAACCCTGTTGAACAACCTACACAAAGAACTACTGTCTGAGCATGGCTGGGAATCATGATAATCTTGTAGCCACCTGGATATTTTATATTTATAAAATAAGAATTTTGATTTTGAACAGGTTATTTCTTTTTTTCTTTGCCTCTTTCAAGAGTGGATGTAGTAAATCTCTAGTCAAAGGCAGGCTGATCCTTATTTATACAAATCCACTACACTTAGATGCTGTAACGGTCAGAATATTAATGATAGGAAGGGGGCTAGCTCAGAAAAAAATGTTATAATTGATAAAGAAGTAGTGGTCACTCTTTTGCCTGGCTCACAGAGAGTATTCGGTATTTTCTGGGTGACAGAGCGACTTTGCTATTGCATGTAATTGCACAAAATTGAGAAGTGCTTTATTTCACTTTGTCACCATCTCGGGGTAAGTCGGAGTTTGGTTTCTGTGAGATGGTGTCCCCTTGGAAAATAACATGGTTTAGCCGTGGAGCCAGTCTAGTTCCTGAATGTCAGGGGCACTTTTTCCTCAGTGCTACCCTCGGCTCTACGTCTGCCAAGGTCCTTCACTGGAGAGACTCTTTCCCCTTTTTTCCATATGTTGCGCTCTGGAAGGAAGTCATAAAAGGTAACTGATGCTTAGAGGTGGGGAGTTCTGTTCCACTTCTTCAAGGGGTCATCCCTGAAATGTTAAGTCTCTTTCTCATGCAAGCTGCTTTGGGTTGGGTCTGGGGAACTCCAAACAGTCCCGAGGAGTGTTTTTAGCTTCAGTGTCCTTTTTGCTGGCTCTGTGGGGATGGGCTTCCTCTCTGCACTTCCTGCTCCAGCAGGTCTGGCTCTAGCCCTGCCCCTGCTAGCTGCTGCCTGATCCTGGTGCTTGGCCTCAGTACCAACAATGCCTACCGGTGGAGGGGTTAACTTTTCTCCCTGGTTCTGGTCACACAGGTCTGTCCTCTGTTACTTGGAGTGATTCCTCCTCCCTGTGCTACTCACCTGGCTGCAGGTGAGGGGGCATCACTGAGAGAGCTACACTGGGAAGGATTTAGTCCCATGGTGAAGCTATTCAAAGGGAGATCTTGGGACCTTTCCCCTGGAAAGGACAGTGATCTAGGATGGAAAAGAAAGGACAGAACCCTGGGGGTGTAAAAGTGGGAACTGCTCACAGGCTGCTATTTTCCCTGGCTTGCAGGAAGATCCAGAAATGAGTGGTACCTTGTCAGCCAATCTTTATGGCTTCCCATCACTCTCTTCCTAATTCAATCAAGTCACAATCCCACTTTATCTCTCTGCTTGCGCTTGTGAACTTCAGAGCCATAGAGGGAGGTTCATATGTGTATTCCGGGCAGAGTGCAAGGTGGCAGAGATTGTTCCCTCCTGCCTTTGAGTCAGATGGACAGCAGTTGATGCAGCTGGAAGCTAACCGGATTCATGGTGAAATGTTTGTGTTTGATCTCTCACATCGAGGTCTGAGTGCCGCCTGACACCCCAAAGATAATGGTATGATTGTGCAAATTACTTAACCTTCCAATGTGCTCCTCTATAAAATGGAGATAATATTAGGGAAAAATACATAAGATTATCCCTTCAAACATTTTAAGTGACAAAGACAGCGATTTCATACTAACAGTACCCAGCGCACTAGACCCGCTGCCTGGAGACTGAAGCAAGAGACTGAAGCCAAAATCCCTAAGTCTGATCTCAGTGCTTAATGTGCACTAACTATTGTGTGTATCTTCCTCTTATTAGTGAAATACAGACTGTGCTAGATGGATTTTTGTTGTTGTGACAGAGTACCCGAGAAGGACAACGTAAAGGAGGAAAGGCTCATTCGTCTCGTGGTTTCACAGGCTCCATCGCTTTGGGACTAAGGTGAAACTTAGTGCTCACTTTATGGCAGTCAGATAGCAGAGGGAGAGAGATAACGAGGAAGGGGCAAAGAACAAGAAATACTCTTCCAGAGCATGCTCTCAGTGACTTACTTCTCCCACCTCCTACAGTTCCCACCACTTCCCAATAGTGCACTGAAATATGATTCCGTCAATGAGTTAACCCATTGATGTGAAATCATTTCCCAAAAGCCCCACCTCTGAACCCTGCTGTACTGGGGTCCAAGCCTTCAGCACACAAGCCTTTTAGGGGGCTTTCCAGATCCAAATTATGACACAGACTAAGGAAAACAGTGTGTCCAGATCAGTGGATTGGGTTCGAGGGTTTTCCAGACATTGCGTTGGAGGAGGGGTCCTCCATATCAGTTAAGAATCAGTGTTCGTGCATGTATCAGCTAGGACACAAGCTCCTCTAGGAGTTGGGGTAGCTGCTGGGCTCTAGGTAAGAGTTAAGTGTGAAAGATCCAGCCTGAGCAAGAGACCAAGTACCACTCAGGAGAGTGCCTGCTGATGAGTGAAGTAGCAGTTCTCTGGTCCTCGCTGGCATGATCTGAAAAAAACATGTTGTTCTTTAAAAGAAAGAGGAAAAAATAGGAGCTTTTGTTTGGCACTAGAAAAGATAGAGTTCTTTCACTTGGCAGCCAGTTTCTATATACTGCTAGCATTCTCATGTGCAGGAAAATCAATAAAGACAATAAATAAATGGCAATTCCATTGAGGGCTGCTTACTAAGTGATTAAATGTTTCAAACCCCAAAGACTTGCATGCTTCAGGGAGGCAAATCTGAATGAACATATGTAAATGGAATTAATGCTCAAATAATTTTCTAGTTACTTAGCACAAATGTGCAATTATTAATACCTTCATAATTTATGTTTGCATATTTATCCTCGTTTTCCTCGGCATAGAACCTTTAATCTACTTTTCTAACATAATTTGAAAATAGACATAGGAATCTCTTTTAATCATCTGATGCTTTTTGTGAAGAGGAGAAAGAGACCCAAAAAACCCCAAAAGCCTTTCAGGGATAATCGCTCTCAGTAAGATGGGACAATCTCTGAGGTCCCCACTGTGCTGACCAGAAAGGAAAGCACATAGTTTTCAAACACCATGCTGAATTTGGTGCAAAATAACTCATTCATATTTTGGTCTTGGTTGCAAGGACCCTGATCATGTGAATGAGTTCTTATAGGGTGTTTATAAGAAAGGTCCTATGAATTACAGGAAGAGCCTGGAGAGGGGATATGGTGCAGAACATACCTGAGTCTCTCCACATGTCCACCCTGAGGGGAGGTTTGCGCGTGAACAGGGATGGCGCTTTCTGTTTGCTAGAGTGGGCCCTGGGGGCCTCCTCTGGGCTGCTCCTGCTTTGCTCTAGCAGAGCAAGGCGATTATTGCTCTCAGGCTGCAGTCACGTAGCCCTGGCTTGAAAATTGTGGTTTTTCAGGTGTTTCCTAAGTCTTTTCTAAACTTCCACTCAGGATGGAAATGCCCACATCTAACTCCTTCACCACCCCTCCCTGCCATGGACCCTGCAAGGGAGACAAAGGAGATACTCAGCAAGTTTGCAAAGGTAATAGACATTATCCCTGCCATCTGCACCCCTTGACTGAGGAAGAAGACTTGGGTTCGAATTCCAGATCTGCCACCCATTCAGGATTGACCTTAG